>PVJL010000638.1:0-102732 GCA_004026885.1 Lyroderma lyra | reverse complement strand
ATACATTAAAAGAAACATACACCACGATCAAGTGGGATTTATTCTAGGGATGAACACATTCACAAAATGGAAGATAAAAATTGTATGATCATCTCAATAGATGGAGAAAAAGCATTTAACAAAATTAAACACCCACTTATGATTTTAAAAAGCTCTCAACATAGCAAGTAGAAAGAGAATGTACCTCAGCAAAATAAAGGCCATATATGATAAGCCCAGAGCTAACATCACACTCAATGGTGAAAAGCTCCAAGTTGTTCCTCTAAGATCAGGAAGAAGGCAAGGATGCCAACTCTCACCATTTTTATTCATAGTATTAGAATTTCTAGCAGAGCAATTGGACAAGAAAAAGAAATAAAAGGCATCCAAATTGGAAAGGAAGTAAAACTGTCACTATTTAAAGATGATATTATTTGTAGAAAACCCTAAAAACTCTTATCAAAAAACTGTTAGAACAAGTGAATTCAGTAAAATTGTAGGACACAAAACAACACAGAAAAATCTGGTGAGTTTCTATATGCTAATAACAAACTATTAGAAAGAGAAATTGAGGGAAAAAATTACATTTACAATTGCACCAAAAAATATAAAATGCCTAGGAATAAACTCAACCAAAGAGATAAAAGACTTGTATATTGAAAACTACAAAATATTAATGAAATAAACTGAAGACAAATGAATTGAAAGATATTCCATGCTCTTGGATTGAAGAACTAAAACTGTTAAAATGTCCATATTACCCAAAGCAATACACAGATTCAATTCAATCCCTATCAAAATTCCAATGGCATTTTTTCACCAAAAAAATGGAACAAAAAGCCCTAAACTTTACATGGAATCTCAAGACACCCCCAAATCCAAAGCCATCTTGAGAAAGAACAAAGCTGGAGGCATCACACCTTCTCATTTCAAACTAGACATTAAAAACAATATGGTACTGGCATAAAAACAGACACACAGAGGAAGGTAATGGATTGATCCTCATCTTGCAATGAGAATAAAACTGTAGCTATTTCTGTTTCTTTAGTTTCATGCAAGAGAAACTTGAAATTCACAATCTTTGAGTCCAAAACATGTTTTCTCTCGCGTCTGTTAAATGTTTCAGTTTCAGGATTTAAGAGTTCCATTGGACTAGAGCCCCCAAAGAACAGAATATTGGCTAAAATAAATGTAGACTGATTCTTACCCAGAAATCCTTTGCCACCCTGCAACAGGACATACAACCATTACATACACACACACACACACACACACACACACACTCACACACACACACACACACACAGTTAGTTTTAGGCCACAAATTTAAAGAACTCAGCAGAGTTGTCAGTGCAAAAAAGGTTAAGTGAGCAGCTCCAGAGCTACTGATGTGATGTGCAGTTAGTTTATCACAGACACTCTGACCTAAAGAATGAAATTGTTCAAATCCTAAAACTTGGGGATTCATTTAGCCAACTAAGGAGAATTTGAAAAGTTACCCATAATAAAACAGTTTTCAAAATAGCTTTAATATTAAGGAAAAAAACCACAACCACTGAATAAGAAGACACAAATATTTCATTATTATTCTGAATTTCCAGAGTGAAACTCTATGATTCACACTACCTCTTTACTCCCTTGGAATTCCTTCTCAAGGTTTAACATGTGAACAAGAGTGTACATTTGAAATACATTTGTAAAGAACACACAACAGTACATTTTAAGAAACCAGCTCAGTATTTTCTGTTATGAATTTCAAATAGCTCAGGCAGTTTCCTGACCTGTTTGTTCTTCTCCAAATGAGGAAGAATTCTCAAAACTGTCAGAACTTGAAGGCATGTGAAGGATCCCTCACCGTGGACATGACTCGGCCTGTCAGTGGTCTATCTGGAACCTGCTGTGCCCGCCTCACCCAGCCCGTACACAGGTGTACACAGGCTGAGATCCGCATGGCCAGGAGAGTTCTCACAGTGCCCGAGAGCCTGCACTCTAATGTGACCAAATAAAGGCATCACCAACACCCGATCTATGCTGTTCTGTTGTGCCCAAACTCTTCAATCACATTTACAAACAGCCATATCTAATCTATTAATTAAAGTGTAACTTACCCGGAGCCTAGTGGAAGAATTTTCAAATGTTCTAAATACAATAGAATATAAAAACCTCATCAGAAATCTAAAAGACTGCATATGTACATACTGAACTATAACATACCCACGACTTCAACAAAATCTTTTCAGTGTCGTTAACACCACATATCACATGCAATATACTTTTCTGCTAACTAAAATTGAGTCACTACGAACCCAGGGAAGAGGAAAATGGATCTCTAACCTCACACCTTATCCCTTCAACACCGTCCAAGGTTAAGCAGTGCGGGGCAGCTGGCTGGCCAACAACCCTCAGACGCCTCTCTAAAGCTAGCACAGGAACACTTTTCTTCTCCAAATATCTTCATCTGTGCTGGAGAGTATACCATTCACCAAAAATTTAGAATTTGATTTGCAATGTTATGTTACAGCTCAAAGATGTTAAACAGAAGAAATAGGTAACACACACATACACTTGTTTTAAAAATGCGTAATAAAAACACACGACACAATTATTGCTTTTGTAACCTCACAATCAACACTGCTCCATTTCTTCACGATGCATCAAAACAGAATGCCGGAGCCTCTGGCATTCAAATGTTCAATAATCCTACTTCCCTCCTCTTCTGCAGCTTTCCCCCCAGGCTCTGCCAGGTCAGGCCTAACACCATTCCTTGCTTATTCCTGGCTAAAAGCCTTTCTTTTGTGGTTATTCTTTTGGGGCAGAAGGCTCATGTCTTGACTTAGAAGCCCAAATCAAGTGTCCTCCTCTCCAAAGCAGCAGCTTTCCACTGACTGCTCCAATTCTTTCCCTCCTTATTTGCTGAACTCCTACTGCACTGTTTGTACCACATTCATCCGTCTTACTTACCTTGTTCTGTTTCACAGCTTTATTTAAGACCTTTTCAATTAAACTATAAACTCCTTGAGAGCAGGTATGGTATCTTATTGGCCTATCACTACAATCTTGAATTAGGAATCTAAATTTCCTTAAATTAGGGGTCTAAGTTTTCTTTTGCATCTGCCATTGAAGAAGGACACATTCACATGGAAAAAGCAAAGGCTGGGTAATATGTAAATTATTTCACAGAAATGGTAAGGTTTTATAACTAAGAGGTAAAAACTCCCTCCCTTTCTGCCCACCCATCAAAAATTATTAAGAACTTAACCCATGAAAAGATTTATAAAGTATAAGAATTTGAGATCCCAAATTAGGTAACACTGCTTAATTTAATCATGGGTTTACACAAATAATGATTTCAGTGATTTCTAAGACAGTAAGTAGTACCCTTATAAGGATTATGTTAATCCTAAATTAGAGATCAACAGAATTGGTTTATTTCAAAAAAACATGTTTTTCTCTGCAAAGTTCAAAAAGGATGGCACATGAACTATTTAATTACAAAGAAAAGGAAGCATAATTCATTTCCCTAATTAACAGTAAAACTAATAAGTTTATTTGTGAGGTTAAAGCACATTCAAGAGTTAAAAGTGAACAAAGAAGTTCTGAGATAAGACATGGCAAATCTCATATTTAACCCTTCTCCTCATCACCCACACACGTGACATACACACACACCCCCCCCCCTCAGTATTCCCTGATGCTTTACCATTTCACCATCTTAGATCTTGTTTCCTCCACATGCAGGATGGACATAAACAGTTGCCATCTTCATTTCATTTTCAAAGGAATATAAAAAATATGAAATAACTTATTAACCAAGTATTTTTAAGTCCTTGAGCAGCAATATTATGCAGTACTTAGTTATCCACAGTTTGAATTTTCAATACTCAACAGGCAATGCTGTGCATGGGGCACTGTATGTTCAAGAAAACAGAAGGGATGACATTATCAGTTCCAGAATTACATAAACAGAAAAATAATCTGCTGGGGGCGGGGGGGGGGGGGAGAAAACATAACTCAGTATTTCTCAAATATGCCTGACAGAAAGATGTCCAGGCTGAAATACAGATTGCTGGGCTTTGCCTTCAAGAATTCTGATTCAGTTGATCTGGGGGTGAGGCTGAAGAGTTTGTGTTTTTAATAAGAAATAGACAATTTCCTGATCAGACATATTTAGGAAACACTGAAATAGCACATTACCAAATCTATAGGAGGGTTTTCAAGTGTTAAGAGAACATACAAACATTCAATTACACTTATGAGGTTTTGGCCCTCGGAAAGCTCCTGACTGCCGAGTGCCATGGGGCCTGTGTGGGGAAGACTTCCCTTGACCTTACTTAGAGCAGAGGCCTTTGAGTCAAGCCCAGCATGAATCTCACACAGGCGGAGAAGAACTAGACCCTTTCATAAGAGAAACAGATTTGTAATCTCCCCCCACCCAGGCATCATTGTAGAAGTCAAAGATGATAGAATGACAGGACCTATACTGAAGGAAATGAAAAAAATGATTATTCTTATGCACTATCAGAAAAAAAATTATTGGGGGGTAAGTGGAGCTAATAAATCCAGCTGCAACATTTAGTGTCTGGACAAAACACCAGTGATAAAACCTAACTCTGACCACATGATTCTCTGCCTTTCCTCTCCTAGACTTCGAGCATTTTGTTTATTACACTTTGGATACCTTCTCTCTATGTGGTAATACCCAGTACAATCATCTTTGCACATCAAATATCAATTACTCATCCCTTCCTGCCTTCCCACAGGCTGGACCTGATGGACCCTGGTTTCTTGGCCACCTCTGAGTAGAGTTAACAGGCCTCTGGAATGCCCATGTTTCAGGGTAAAGAAGGCGGCAATGATCAGAATGCATTCTTACAGTTATCACTGCTTAGTTAAGTTGAACTTACAACCTGTACTGATAACCTCTTAGAAACAGAAACACAGCCTTCTTGAGGGAGCTCACTACGGAGGAAGGTAGAATGATAGGGAGAAAAAAGCACTGGACGAGGAATTAGGTGTCTGTCCTGTATTCCAGCTCCCTTTCCTAAAAATTGTTGTCCACGGACATGACATCTTTCTGCGAATGCCTGAAATAATACTGTAATTAAAATAATGATGGGAAAGAAACAGAACTAACCAACCAATCGAGTGGATCCAGGCTAATCACTGGGGGAGATGTGTACAATTAACAATTTTATTTAAAAAACAAATGGGCTAAATATGTCCATAAATAAAATCAGCCCCCAAACTCTATGTAAAAACTTCCAGTTTCTCACTTGTTCTTCATTTGTATGAGTATATTCATCACCAACAGAGTGTTTCCAGACAGTTTTCCCTGAGAAAAGACACTAACTCTGTTCATACTTCTGGAGAGCCTTAAATAATGGCAGCTATTTCCAAAGAGAAGACTGTTTGCCAGGAAGGGAGATAATAATCTGTGTATCAAAATCTCGACTTAGTTCCTGTGCAAAGCATTCTTGCTTTGCTTGACAACCTTCATGTGACCTATTATAATTCAACACACCCACTAAATAATGAAAGACATCTCAGTCTTACCTAATCAACAAAGCCCCGTGAGTGCAGGCCCTGTGTCAAAAGCTGATACCTGATATCCATCATTTTATACAAGAAGGTATTAGCTTAGGGAGGTATGAAAAAGAAATCATCCAAAGCTGAGAACGCTGGGATGGCAGGTGTGAATCTGAAGACCTCAGGAGCCCCAGCCAGTGAAATGTGTCATGGTGTGCCTGCTTCTGCTATGGAGAGGGTCATGAAAAAGAAAAAGCTGTTAAGTTGTAGCACCAGGGCCTCTTCAAGAACCCAGGATTGGAACATTTCTTTTGGCATGCAAATGATTAAGTATTCCATCTTCAGAGCTTTTAAAGCATTCTACTTTTAAACTAATATTACAGTGCTGACTAGTCACCATGCTTATGGGTGTTTTCTAATCATTTTCATACATGTAGTAGGATTTTTACTAAAGAAATATACCTGCCATTTATCATTATCATAAGAGGCTAAGGAAAATTTTTACTTTAAAATTTCTTTTTTTAACTGAAAGGTTTTCTTCCATTTAAGACATACATTTACTCTTATGTTAATTTTTTCCCATCACTAAAGCAAGATTCTTCTTAGTTTCCTGATATGCCCTGAATAATAATAATAATAATAATAATAATAATAATAATAATAAAAGAATGCCAGCTTAGTTAGATACTGTCTTCTTTATACATTGAGTGATTCACTTTAT
This sequence comes from Lyroderma lyra, assembly GCA_004026885.1. Classification (NCBI taxonomy): domain Eukaryota; kingdom Metazoa; phylum Chordata; class Mammalia; order Chiroptera; family Megadermatidae; genus Lyroderma; species Lyroderma lyra. The sequence goes on along the minus strand of PVJL010000638.1, from coordinate 96,506 downwards.
TAATATTTTGGTTAGGGGAGATTCATCTCTATGAGCAAAATACTTTTTCTATCCTCCAGATTACTTTCTATGGCATTGAAATGAATTATTCCTTAAATGTTACATAACTAAACTAAAACCAAACAAATAAAACGTATTTTTATTGCTTCCAGGCAATGGGTAATCAAATACGGCTGAAGATAAATTCATAGCTACACTTACCCACGCTGTTACAGAAAACTATGCCAGCTTTTATAACTCTAGTGATTTTTTTCATGGTCATGCTGCTCTGAAACACATTATGCTACATTTTATGTGATGTCTTCTGTCTATTCAAATGTCACGAATTCCAAGGCAGGAATTGGGACTGAAGTCTTGAGCCTGTTAGAGAGAAACTACCAAAAAGTCACCACTTGGAATTCCCAGACAGTATCACAGGTGTGGATATTGTGTTCTGGTCACAGCCTCCAGCCTTCAACTTAGGTGACCTCCCATGGTATCTGTCCTTCCCTCCTGCTCTGAGTCTAGTTCTGGGTATGCACAATAAAAGCAAGCATAAGGTTGTAACCATCTGGAGTAAGCTCTCCACCCTGCAGCCCACAGCCCGCATGCGGCTCAGGACGGCTTTGAGTATGGCCCAACACAAATTCGTACACTTTCTAAAAACATTACAAAAATTATACACGAACTTTTTTTTATAGCTCATCAGCTACTGTTAGTGTATTTTATGTGTGACTTCTTCCAATGTGGCCCAGAGAAGCCAAAATGTTGGTCACCCCTGATCTAGAGTTTCCACCACACTGAAACTAAGTCTACTTGGTAAAGAGTATCAAGCCCAATTCAGTCCACCTGTAAGTTCATTTCATGCTGAACTGCTTAATTATTAATTCTTAGGAACTAGCATGCAAGTGATTAAATATTCTACCTCCAGGTGTTTTAAAGCAGTCGACTTTAAAACAAACACCAAAATGCTGACTAGCCACCGTGCCTGATTGTACAGTGACTAGATATAGCAATGTAAAGTCTTCTAATTTTAATCCATTCTCCGAGCCTTCATTTTAAGAGGGAAGTTATCTGGGAAAAGGAAACCATGCACTAATTAATTTTGATATGGCAACCTACCTTCCATCTGTGTCCCTTGCAATACCTCCATTTGTTTAAAAGAAAGATAAACCATTCTCTTAAAAGGTCTGGAGCTCTGCTTCTAAACAGGATATTCTAGTTGACTTGTAGTGAAACAAAATGTAAATTGTATAATAATTCTTCATGATTTTCTGTTGAAACCAAATTCTGCTCATAAAACTAGACTCTGGTCCTGAAGGAGTTCTTCCTAAAACAACATATTAATGAAAGTACTCTGGAAGACAGAATGCCTAGATGACTTGTCAGGGGAGCAGAAAACCCCTAGAATCTGACCTCCAGTGTGATAAGAACGGATGTTCCCCTCCGCCCCTCATGAATGTCCCGGGGGCCCAGTTTCTCCCTGTGTGTGGCAGAGGTGACAGTGCCCACCCCTGTCTCCTCCTGAGAGGTCATGGATGAGGTCGACAGATTTCATGACCCACAAAGAACTAAGAGCCAGGGGATAGAAAGGAGACATTAATCAAGATATGAGAATTTGGGGCAAGTCAGAAAGGAAAGATCATGTTAGAGATTTAGTATTTTAACTAAAACCCAAGTTTAAAAACACTACAAAGTTCATTGTCTTTCACATTTTCCTTTTTCTTCATTTCTCACTTTCATTCTCAATTAGTCTCAACAAAGTATTTAAGAAACACGTGCCAGATTGGTAAACTGTTCAAAAGCCTGAGAATCTGGAATTAGCACTGTTCCAATCACTGTTTCCTCTGCAAAAGTTACCTATCATTCTTCTCCAGCACTCCCAGGTGAGTGAAGAAATAATATAATGTATCAAATCCCCAAATTTCTAATCCTGACTTCAACTCCAGGGGTGGGGCAGGCAGGATGATGGATAAGAGAAAAATGGACAGAAAAGTTCCTCTAATGAGTATGGTCTCACAAAGTTTTGATACTGGATATGGAGAAGAAATGACAGAGCTGTATCAAACTTGCCAAACATACGACCAAGTATTCTACTAAGGTATTAGTTATTTACTCCTGACTCCAACTAGATAAACTAGGTGCTATTTTGGCTGCTGTTTTATAGATGAGGAAATACTCAGAAAGCTTCAGTAACTTGCAACAAAACTAAAAAGTGACAGTCAAAACTTTAACACTGCATGAGACCTGACTCCTGAGTCCACGAGCTCTAAACCATCACATTCACTTCTACCCACTGCTCTCTCTAGATACTTTTCCAATTTTTCACCAATTTCTACCAGCTACTTCTCTTTTTCACACATGGCTGCTTCCATCTTGAAAAAAATCTATACTGAATAGACATGATGCTATGACTTGAATTTGAGAGGCAACATAGTAATGAGGGGAAGGAATGGAAAGGGAGCTGGTTTTAAGACCAGTACTGAAAACAGCGGGAGAGTGGATCCCCAGGCCAATGGTGGTAGGGCCAAACACTAGGAAGGTACCACCTTGTGAGCATCTTAATGTCTTCCACTAAGAATGCTATGCTGTACATTAAAAGAGGTGCAAAGAAGGACTACACACGTTTAATGTTACAGCATAAACATCTGAAAAATACTAAAAACAGGTAACTCTTCTAATGCTTTCCTAACAGCTAATTAGTTAAATCTTAATATTCTAATTAACAAAAATTACACAAAAATTATTTAGAACTAGAGAACATTTAGAGTTCTTAAGTGTTTCATTCTGAAATTAACAGTAAACCATCTCAATTTTTGTTTGTTTGCTTTTCATGCTAGAGTTCTCTGACTTCTAATAGCATGTGTATTCTCACAGAGAAAATTTAGGAAACTGGAAGACCAGACTATAGATTTTGAGGCAAGAGGGAAAGAATGAACAAAGAGGCTTTAGAAGTCTCCAGTTTATATAAGGGAGCTATCTAGAATTCATCATGGAGGGAAAAAAAAAAAAAAAAAAAAAGTAATCACAGATGAAGCATATGACGGTTATATTAACAGTTTTAAAATTCCCAAATACTATATAAAAATTTTTTAACTGAGGTAAATCTGTACTGCTGATATAGAAAGATGTCTAAGACTCATTGCTAAGTAAAACAAAACAATAAAACAGAACACAGATGCAATTTTGTATACTAACATAATAAAGTTCTAAAAGTATTTATCTCAATGAAAGTTGGATGAAGGACTTCTACATTCATCACTGAATTACAATAATTTCTCTTTTACAAAGGCTTTCTTAATTAAGAACTAGGAGATCCCTCTTCACATGTGATAGATTGGAAGGAAATATTTTTCAGGGATATCCAAAACTGGTGATATATATATACATCCCAATGGCTGTACAACAGAGGTGGGCTTTTTCTTTTTGTAAATATTGATAATGATGAGTATTCACTGTTAATGAAACATTGTACTTAAAAGTCTACACTTCAGTAGCAACTGCTCATTTTCTCCGATATCTATTGTACTCATCTCACCTAGTCATACATCTTAACTGGGTCCACGGTTTCCCAAGGTCCCGTGCTAGTTAGTACTGGAGTATATATTCCTAAGGTGTGGGCAGAAGTGATGCCTGTAAGTTCTAAGTTGTGTCCCAAAATGGGAGCATATCTTTCCTCTTTCCTGGTATCTAGAAGATACAATAGGGGGAACTACAGCAGCCATCTCAAACCATAAGATGGCAAAGCAACAAAATAAAAAGTCCCTGATGACTATGTACCCACTAAACCACCAATGGACCACTTTTCAGGTTTTCCTGTCAGAAAGAAATAATGTCTATTTTGTTTAAGCCACATTTTTTATATTGCTACAGTCAATAAATATCATACTGCGTAGGTCCATGCACATACTTACAACCTGAAGTTTTTCTAATGCTATAACTAAATATCTTATTTTAAAGCTAAGTTTATTGAAGTTATTACATCTTAGAAAACAGAGAAGCAGAAGAACCTAAGACATCTTAGTTTCTTCCTTAACCCCCTTGGTTTTAGAGTAGCAACTTTGAAACAGAATAGCCTCACCTTTGTTGATTGCGGGCCTTAATCCTTTTTTTTTTTTTTTTTTTTTTTTTTAAATTGTTAGACTCACTGGTACCCTTGATTTTTACTTGTTAAAGGAGTAAAATATAAGAGTTTTAATACTGTGAGACTGCTAAAAATAAAATTTACTAAATGTCCTAAGCTACACCACAGATTAACCACAATAAAGTGAACTAAAAAGAATCACTATACACAATAAACTACAAAATCATCTTTAAAATTAATAGTCGACACAGCATCACCATAATATGAAACAGGAACAGAGATAAATTTCCACAAAGAAACAGGCTAACTTCAAGAAGGTGCTTTTTGGCAATTTTGATCTAAATTTCCAAGTTATTTTCAGTGTTCCACAACATTGTTATGTCTTAACGTATTTCATTGCCACTTTAACAAAGCCTTCACACAAATATCAATTTATAGACAGATTGAAGATAAATGACAAAGAAATGTTACAGAGAAAGAAAAAAAATACAAAAACTCCAATGTTAGCTTTCCTCTACAGACAATTAATTTTAGGAACTAACAGACACATGATTTATGGGTCAAAGTGAAATTAACATTTCTTCATAGAAGGGCTATACAAAGTAATCTAAAAGATATGTTACTCTCCTTAAGTGTTGGAATGCCTGTATATTTAATTACTTTTGCCAATATGTGTATCTCTTGAAGATATAAGGATAATAGCATTTCTATTCAAATTTTAAATTTGCCTATCATAGAGTATGTAGTTTCTGCTTCTAGTATTTGGTTTATCTATTCACAAAGCATTCATTATTCTTTCAAACATTGCTACATCTTCCTTCGGCGGGGCTTTGGACTGGGTAAATGGATGTACTAGGTGGAAAGAGAATGAAGATTGAGAGGTCTAATTATTTCTACTGTAAGGTCTACAAAAAGGTTTTTAATGAATTTTAATAGGATAAAATATACTAGATTACCAGACTTTCAGGCTATGAATTCATACAAAAACTTCTAACCCCACAGTCCTAAACTCAGGAGTTTAAATTCTTTCTGGTAAGGAGAGCTCAAATCTTGGGAGTACATAAGTTACTTAAAATTTAAGATTTTTTTTGCTTTGTTTTTTGTTTTTACACTATCAGGTGTTCCAGAAATGACCCACTGGCAGAAAGCAGATCAAAAGATTAAGATCTACAGGGTGTACCTTTCTGTTCTTAATATGTGCTTAAGAGTAGAGGCAAGTCAAGGCAGAAGTCCCAAGTCACAACAAAAGAAAACATTTCAGAAATTATCTGAAATCTCAGAAATAAATGTTCTTTTTAAATTGTTCTATGAGGAGTCAACTGGTAAGCAAGGTAAGATGGGAGTGAAGAGGAAGATGGAATGTATCTGCTCTACCCTGTTCTTGATCTTCCTTGTTCTTAATACAACTGGAAAAGGAGCAGACCTGAAACCCAAATGAAATAGTAATTATGTGGAAAATACATATAGTGTGTGTGGGCCCCCCCACTATATGCACTTTAAACCACAATGATTTAACTAGTCTTATAAATAATGACAAGCCAAAAGTCATAAAGTACAGAAAAGAATTCAGTTCTGCATAAAACTAACATTTATATGGTGCTTACAAATGTGTTGTATGTGGACCCACAGACCCTAAAAGCTCTGAAAGCCCAAAGCTGTATGTGTTGGGAGGAAGGGGGCTGTATGTGCAAATTCACTGGGTGGCAAAATAGGGCCTGAAGTGATGTACAAGTATAACTATTTATAGTTTTAATTTATTCCACTTAGTGTTACTATTTATGTTTCATTGCAGAACTATTAAATGTGCTTAATTATTAGGTGCTACCTTATTATATATAATAACCCCCCCATGAGGGTTATTATTTACCTATGGGTTATGTACTGTGTTACCTTTTATAATCGGAAAGGTTTTGAAGCACATTTGGACCCAAGGATTTCAGGTAAGGAAGTGTGGACCTGTATCAACTCAATTACCCTTAGCACAACCCTGTGAAATAGTAGCTATTTTGTAAATGAGGAAACTGAGGGTTAAGAGACTTGTCTAAAGAATCTGTCCAAGGTAAAAAACAAAACAAAACAAACAACAACAACAAAAACACCACACACACACACAAAAAAAAAACTGGTAAGTTTTAAAAAGCTAGGATTTGAACTCAAGCAGTTCAAAGCCTGGACTCTTCACCATTATGCTATGCAGACTTTTCTTTCTACATCATGCATGAGGTATAAGGTTTTTTTATTTTCTAGCTATAATTACCAAAATTACTAATGCAAGACTTTAAAATATATACAAGGGCTGTCCGGAAAGTATCTAGCTGCAAACCGTGTTCTCCTTATATTGGCAATGGCTGGATTTTTTTTCTGGAGAGCCCTCGTATATCTTTTAAAAACCATAACGAGGCTTCGTAATGCAATAAATATTCCATTTTAAGGAAAAATAAGTTGTGGACAAACTCATTCTATTATTTTATAAATAAGCAACATCCATGCAGCATATTGGTCCAGATAAGGGTGGTGGACAAAAATGGCGGAGCCTGAAATGGCTGTCACACCTGTTCTTAGTAGTAAGGAGCCAGTGGTGTGGACAGGGGTGTTTCAGTGCTCCTATTACCACAAGGGAATGTTTCAGGAGACATATTACTAATACAAGAGTAAAAAAAAAAAAAAAAAAAAAACAACGAAGTTATAGTAGAAAAGTAATGATTAAGAGTCACTACATCAGTAAGAAGAGCTAATCGCCAAGTCCTTCTATAGCCTTCACCTGAAAGGCCCAGTTCAATCACGGATATCACCCAAATGCCATGTTCTAACCTTTCCCCTCCTGCTGGAGAAGCTGAACAGATTCCTGGGAGGTGCTGGGGCTCTCTGATGCCGTCCCACTGACTACTGACAGGGCGAATTCCTCTACTTCGATGGCGGCCAGCGCGGGGCCGTGTGACCGGAAGTACGACTGCGCACCTGACACGACTTCCGGCCGTACAGCCGGCTCCACGCGGCAGCAGGCCTCAGTCTGAGGAAGCGAAGCGGAAAGCAGCCGCGCGATGGAGGCCTGAGAACAGCCTCTGCTGTCACCAAAACAGGAAGCACCCCAGGAAGACGGCAAGAGTGGGGGCAATGTAAATAAAATGGAGAGACTGTAAATGCCTGCGAAGGTTTACGGAAACAAGATAAAAGCACCACCAAACCCACAGCGACAGACAGTTCTAGAGAAGATGAAGTGAGGGAGGAAAGCCTGGAGGCATGTGAGTGCCACGAAAGGAAGAGCACAGGTGAAAACGTCCCCAGGACCTGGAGAGGCAGGGAACGAAGAAAATGGAGTGTAAGGAATTCTAAATGTTTTATGTCATATTTTGGTTTAATTATGTCTATATCTCTAGAGGGAACACTTGGCATACTTAAGGTCCAAAAAGGTATTGTTGAAAATTGTTACTCAGTCACTACGTGCTCTTACGCCAGAAATTTCCCGTGTTCTTCTATACAAGTTTACTTGATTCTCCGATACATAGGGCATATAGAAGGCAGACTATTCCCAATATAGTAAGAGGACAGAAGAATAAATTAAACAAATACTACTGATGACCAATCAAACTTCCAAAACATTAGATTTTCTTCTCTTTAATATTTTTGGAAGGTTCATTTTCAAACTTAATGGCACATATAATGGAAACAATTAAAATGTGTTGGAAGTTTGATTGGTCATCAGTATTTTTAATTCTTGTATCCTCTTACTATATTGAGAATGACTTTATAATCTGCCTCCTATATACTATGTATATTAATACCAGGATGGAAATCAGGAATTATGACCAAAAAAAAAAAAAACAGTGGTGATAGCCGAAAAGATCCACCACTTTATCCATCTTCCTTGACTGTACAGTATCTGGAGCATTTCCATTAATGGGCAAGAAAGATCCCCGTGCATTGACTTTGTACACCTGTGATTTGTAAACCTTTATGACATGAATAATGGTTTTCCCACAATCTGTTCTACTGAACTTGTTTCCTATCAGCATAATAGTTGTACCAAGTTGAGATATTTAATTTTAGCTGCCAAAATGTTCCCTTTTCTTTTTTTGGTTGTTTTATTTTTTTTAACATAGGTTAAAAGTTCCCCTGTGGGCTCTGCTGAAAAGAAGAAATAATGATACCCTGCACTGCACCAGACCTAGTAAAAGTAAACCAAAGAGAACAATGTAAAAACTCAGCTTTTCAGACTACACACAAATCTTATATATGTGTGTGCCTCAGGCACTCAAACATTATTTGATCCTTATGGTTAGTGTTAAAAACTGTCAATTACTATCAAGAAAAAAAATATGTGTTGCTGGGGATGTGGAGAAATTGGAACCCTTCTGCACTGTTAATGGGAATGCAAAATGGCGCAGTCACTATGGAAAACAGTAGTATGGTAATTCCTCCAAAAGTAAACACAGAATTACCTTATGATCTAGTGATCTAGTAATAGGAAGTCTGTCTGGAAAATAAAAAATCAAGCCATAATGCCTCTATTTTTCATATTACATGGCTGGGTACTTTCTGGACAGCCTTTGTATATCCAAAAGAATTGAAAGCAGGATCTTGAAGAGATATTTACACACTTATGTTCCTAGCAGCATTATTTATGATAGCCAGGAGATGAAAGTAATCCAAATGCCTATCAACAAATGCATGGACAAAATGTAGCATATACATACAATGTATACTTGGGAAGAAAGGAAGAGAAAAGCAATTGGCTCAGAAATACTACAGACTATTATTTCGAGAACCCTGGTATAATTAACTGTTACTTTACTAAAAGCCACCAGGCTATTTATCAGCAGAGGAGGATGGAAATGAGTATCTTAAAAGTGTGCTCTAAGACAAACTCGCAGAGTAGATAAATCATTTCCTAAATAAAAACAACTTTTTTTTAAGCATTTGAACAAGGAATTCCATACAAAATTCTTCAGAAGTGAACTTGTTTATCCAAATGGCAGACTCTGATAAGGTCAATTTTAATGTTTGTCTTATAATCCTGACAACTTAGGTCAAATTGCTACACATATCATGACAAGGAGTGTAAATATTTAAAGTTCATTACTTATACAGTTTCATTCAGGAAACATTTATTAAGTGTCCATGAGCAAGGATCCTATGAATTGAACACAATGAATCCCTATCTTTCTTTTTAAAACAAAACACAAGCAAATGATAACTGCATGGAAGAAGGCAAGGGCACCAGCAAGCTGTGGCAAACCACATGTCGTTCCACCCCCCCCACCCCCACCCTCCATCTTGGAGAAGCAGGGAAACAGGATGACATGAGCTGCGAAAATGAATGTAGTCCTCAGTGACAGTAATGTTAGATTGAGGAATGTGATTATGCCAACCTGTACTGCATAGAAGGGCTGTGGTCAGGGCACAAAATCCCATGTGAAGACTGGCAGGGACAAGCTGGAGACCCAGAGAAGAGCAGTCAGGTCAGCAAAGGAACTGGGAACCATGGCATACAAAAATGGTTGAAGAAAGTAGAGATGTTCAGCCCAAAGGGGGGAAAAAGCAAGGTTCAGATAAATTATGGCGTCATCCAACGAGGCAGAAAGAGTACCAAGCAAGGAAACCACAGGAAGGTCCCAGGAGTTTTTAACCATTGGAACTGTCCACAGTAAAACAGGCTACATGTACCTTGGAGAACAGAGAGCTCCTGGCACCAGGAAATATTGAGAGGTCTGGAAAAGTGAAGAGAAGGCCTGACTTGAGAGAGAGGTCAAACCAGTTATTTGAAGAAAGGACAATTATTTCCTTCAAAATGAAAACGAGTCAGCTATTGGAAATAACTAAATTCCAAATAAAGACTCCAGGAAATGTCAGAAAAATTGTTGTTCCCTCCCTGTATTTATCCATATTCCAAAAAAAAAAAAATTTCTATCCTGGATCAGTGTATTGCTGTCTTAAATAATCTAACCAAAAGTTGTTGCTTTTTCTCCCAGTCACCAACTTATCCTTGAAACCCCTTCAAGATTATTCTAGATAGGGAGTCTTCCCTAACTCAGGACCCCGCCACATACACACACACACACCTCCCCCACTGGCTGCTATTTCTCTCCTCTAAACTCCCAAGTTATTTGTGCATACTCCCAATAGAGTACCCATTGCCCCACAAGAACTATTGATATGAATGGAATTCTAAATTATAGCAAAAGGCTTAGAATTTATAGTCATTAACATATTAATAAAATACTGGTACTACTGGATTACAAAGGTCTATGAATTTACACAAGAGCAATGCTAAGAGGTCTCCAGAGGGCATATATTCTAGCGGAGCAACTTCACAAGGAGTCAGCAACCAGATCGGTATGTGTCTTCTTTGGACATTTGTCCCTGAGAAACAATGTTTCATGACTTTTTTCATTTTCTGGCATCCAGCCTTGCTTAGATTATAAATTCCTTGAGAATGGAGATATGTCTTCCTTTCCCTGTCCCACAAGAGCCCTTAGTAGCAGTTTAAACAGAATTCCATAAACTGCTTCCCAACAGAAAAAAATTGTACCTGGAGAACTAAATTTTGTGTGATGTATGTGATGAGGGGTAATTGTTAAGACTATCTAATGCAGCTCTCTCATTTTACAGCTGTAAAAAGGTAAAGTAACTTGTTGGTCCAGGACTGTAAACAGCTTTTTCAGTTTTTCTTTTTATAATAAACTAAAAATATAGGCTGAATCACCTCAGATTAAGTCATTGCCTTGGTTTAGGACCACCTAAGAGTACTGGTTGCACAGTGATTTTTATTCTTGAAATAACTCAAACTTGAAAGCCACCACTTAGCTAACATATGTATACAATGACGAAAATTAGGACATGAAAATTCACGGTCAAGTCAATAATTAGGAATCAATAATTATAATAACACCTATCATTTCATGAACTCCTTTGTGCTAGACAGGTGATCCAATCCCATGCATAAAATATCTCATATAATCATCCCAGTGATCCTGCCATCGCAGGTACAATTGTCTCTGGTGCCCAAAGACAAAGCCTTAAAGTACAAGCTTGGGTTTAAACCCAGGTCTGACTTCAAAGCCTGTGCACTCTCTCCTGTGCCACTTTCAGTATTGTCTTGTGGCTCCTAAAGCTGTTCCAGTTTTCTGGGACCTCGTTTCTGGATGCTGGGAAAGGCACACACAGGAAGAGGGTGGCATGGACCATTGCAACAAGCAAGGGCTTGGAAAGCCAGACCCACTGAGGTTGGAGTCCTGGCACTTCACTCACTAGTTCTTTTTTTTTTTTTTTTAACGTGGGTAGGTCCCTGGCTGGGAAATGAACCGAGGCCACAATGCTGAAGCCTAGCCATTACACCACCAGGGAACTCCCAACTCACTGAATACTCACTGAATAATCAAGGCACACACACTGTCTACGGCCATACCACCCTGAACACGCCCGATCTCGTCTAATCAAGGCACACAAAATAGGTGTTATGAGAAGTTTAACAGGATGAATTTTAAGTGAAGTCTTATTGCCTAAGAGTTATTCTAAATCTACCCTTAAAATTCAGAATATAATCTTTGGATGGAACCTGATAAATTATTCCAAAGTATGTATGACAACTCTAGAAAGGAAATTCTAGAAAGGAAAACTCACCTCCAGGGGGGAAAAAAAAAAGGTATTTTAAAATCCTAACATAGAGATTTCTATATTTTTCCTCCCTTGTGGGTGTTTATTTTGTATCACAATTAAGTGACCATTGGAAGAATACTTTTTTTTTTTTCAAAGTTCTGGAAAGTCATCTTAAATTAGGCCCCGGAAAGAAATGGAATCTCTTTTAGTAATGACTCTTGTTTTCTTTGAAAGTTCATGTTTGGGTCAGCCAAGATTTAAACGGTAAAATTATATTGCTGTGTTGTTAGTCAAGTTTGGGGATGGGGTGGGGGTGAGGCCGCTAGCTATTTGGATCACTGTAGGATAGCTTATCTGGTTTCTATACTGAAAGAAGGGTCTATTCTTAGGCAAAAGACAATCATTTTAGAGGAGCAGAAGCTTGCATTGGATTTCTGTTAAATGTTCCACATGGGAAGACTCAAGAAAAGTCTAGCTCTCCAAATAAAAATGTTTTTCAGAGCTTGTGTGACTTTTCTTAGGTCAGTGGAATGTCTAAACTAAAGGATTTTTTTTCTTTTGTTTTCCTATGTTGCAATTTAGCCAGATAGAAAACAATTGCAAAATGATTTTTCCCATTTTATTTATTCCTTGCCTTGTTCTAACAAGAATAAAGCGGTGAACAATAACGAATAATAAACTCAAACTACTGCCAAGTTACAAATAAGCCAAAAGGTGTACTTGGTTTTATTATAATTGCCACTGCATTACCCTGATCCTAAATTATTAGTCATATAAGTCTGCACATCACACTCTCATACTCAGTTGCACCCATCTGACTTTATTATGACTGTCTTCTTAAATACCTTCATGGAGGTTGTCACCGTACAGTTATAGGACTAAGGAAGTGGTTTGGTTGACAGAAAGGCAAAACAGGTAAACAACACTGGTTCAGGCAGTAATTCTTGAGGGTTTAAAAACATTTCATGCCAGGAAGGATTTAAGTAGTCCTTGGCACCAATATCCTCAAGGGACGTCAAAAGAAGTGAAGATTCCTTGAGAGTAAAAAGTACAGCGCAAATGAGGTGCAGGGCTAACTTGTCCGCACTCTTCCATCTAACCAAAGACTCAGAGCATCTCATCAGACAGTGGGGTGAAAAACAGTGACTTTTTGACTGGAGTCCGCTTATTTAAAAAAACTATAGGATTACTTCAAATTATGTTAACAAATAAGAGATTTGTTCAAAGAAAAGCGGTCTGTGGAAAGCAAGATTATGAAGATTTTAAATTCTTACTTGATACAAAGCAACAGCACATTTAGTAGCAAGTGTACTGCTGTGCACCACTATTGAAAGAAGAGATGCCTGGGTTCATTTTTAAAACACCCTAATTTACATATTAAAAGTAAATCAGACTCACAAATACGACTTACTCTGCACGGTAATCATCTGCTTCACTTTCTCATCCCTCTCACCAAGTAAGGGCCCTGTTTTTTGTCTTTAAATTTCAGCAGTTTGCACAATGCCACACACACTGTAGGCACGTAGTTTATCTTTTTGGAATAAATAAGCTGTAAGAGCTAAGTATTTTAAAAATTCATAGCACTTTCTTCTACATCTAAGTAAAGTAACTGAAGATGAGGCAGGAGCTATCATTTGGGCCTTTAGGAGAAGCTAGTACATATGGTGTTAGTACAAGTCCCTCACAGTACATCCACTCAAACACATATAACAGGATTAGCTGCACCCTTGCTCCACACTATCCAACGGCTAATCGGGTCCCAAACACCGTTTTTCTGCAGAGCATTTAAATACCAGTAATTTTTAAAATGCTGTCTCTACTGCATTTCTGTTCTTGGACATGATATATTTTATAATGTACTTTGGGGGAATGGATCAAGAAGTCATCAAGTAACTCACTGAATAGATTGGTTTTCTGGAAAATGTGCCCAGAAAGAGTCCATTTCAGGGATACACACAATGAAGCCTCTTCTTTGCTTTCAGCTCTCAACTACCACACTTCCCACGACAGCACAGAATCAAAACATGCAACTTGTTTTTACTCTGAATTACAAAGAGGTACTATAGATGTATAATGGAATAGGTATGATTGTATCCTGTACTGCCTACGGTGGCAAAGGACCTTAATATGATTCTACATTTTTAAAATCGCCAAGTTTATGCGTAGAGTCTATGACTGCACAGTTATAACCAAAAATATTGTGGTATAAAAGTTACTAGGGCTTGGGCATTTAACCTATGTTACTATTAGTGAATTTCTTCTAAAGTACTCTCCCCTCTTTCACTTTAATTTAAAATCACAAATTGACCTACATTTTGAAAAAGGAGAAAAACAGCAAATGTATACCATTTCTTTTTAACATGGAAGTCTATTGGACTCCTGAGCTTAGAAACAATGTAGACACCAGGAAGCCACAACATGACAAGGAAATCGCTGCACAAAGTTGACAAAAGTGATCTTGCTGGGTGACCTGTCGACTCATTTGCTAAGGACATATTTGAGACCCATGATAATTGGTTAAACTTTGATTACAAAATAAGATTATAAACTGTTTTTATATCTCGTTACCAAAATTTGGGGACATGTATACCCATCACTGGAATGAAGTAGTTAAGGTTTCCAACACTGTCATTAGCTTAATTGTTTTGCTTTTTTAAAAAGGGAAAACTAAATACCCTTCCAGGAGGTCTGGATTTCACTTTTAATTTTGTTATGGAAGCACAAAAGAGATACTGCCCGGGAAGTCCAGGAAGGCATTCTAGACCCAAGCTGCGTGCTTGGAGACACCCTCCTGCACTAAGAGCAGATGCGTGGGCACTCCAGGCCCGCTGCTGCCAGCCACAGGGCCGTCCATGTGAAGTGTGTGAGGACTGATGGCACAGACCCATTCCCACATCCGTGATACATGTTATAGGGCAAATCATTCTACTTTTTTTTACCTCAGTTTCCTCATTTGTCAATGGAGAAGCAGCCAGTAAAGTTCCTTCCAGTTCTAAAAGTGTATTATTACATCTTTGAATTTGGCTACAAATAAAACACACAGAAGAAAGAATGCCGGTGAAAGTTTTTTCTCACCACCTTTGACTTGTGGTAGAAGTAGAAGCAAATGATTTTGTGATTGTTTCTTATGGATTCCCACAAGGCTGACGATTACTCCTGGGGCTACACGATGGGAACCCCCATTTTCCAAAGCTTGCCAGGGCCACTCTGAAAGTGATGTGAGAAAACACGTTTCGAACTCATTTCAACTATAACATTAAGGTAGTGTGCACTGTATTTCTCTAAAGAAAAAAAAAGTCTCATATTCCCATAGTACCGACTTCTAAGTGGCTTGCAGCCCTCACGTAGATGACAGCTAATGTTAGCACAAAGAGATGGACTATAGAAAGTCCACCTCTCTTCATGCTAATGTTATTAGACTGATTTATTTGATCTATGCTAGGATTAAAACTTGGGAGAATACAGAAGCAACTAAATTTCTGTAATTCTAAATAATGTTATCTCCAAATATGGCTGGATTATTTTTATGAGTTTTTCATTCACTCAATAATATTGCTACTTAACATTATGATGAAATATCACAATGGTTACCACTTCCTGAATATTTCACCATATGCCAGACACAACATGCATTGACCTCCCCTCCCCTCCACCCCTCACAAGCCAACAGATGAGGAAACAGACACACAGAGACAAAGTAATTTCAACACAAGGTCACAAAGTCAGAATATGAATCCTGGTGCTCTCATCCCATAGCCCACTGGTTTAAACTCTGAATGGCAAACATATCCAGCACCTGACACTGTGCTGAGTGATAAAAGATGATGAAGACAAGCACTGGGTTTACAGGCAGAGGAGTCTGCCAAACATATAAAACATAATTACAACATGATATGGGTGCTGTAACCCAGGCCTTTAAAGATGGCACTGGCAACCCCGAGGAGAGAGAGGCTGCCAGCAGAGCTCGGCAAGGCTGCTACTTGAACTGGGCGCTGAAAGAGGAGCAGACATTCCTGGGGTGCAGGAAGAACGGAAGGGCATTCCAGGTAGACAGCCGCCTGTGCCAAGGTACATACAGGTGAGTGAGCTTGGGGAATCCATTGTGGCCGGTGGGGAGAGAGGCAGGCAGGGCAGGAAGAGGGAAATGGCACAGGCCAGCTAACTGGACCTCTTTCTGCAGACAGTGGCTGGACAGCAGGGCCCACGGGACAGCTATCTCCTTCGGTGAGGACATCTGGTGGAATTTGAGGGAAGGTGCTTTCTTTCCTTATAAGACCCACTTCCCGGAGTCAGAAAGATTTTGAAACGCAAATACTCCTGGGGTGTAAAGAAATACAAAGATAATAAACTAATCAGTTAGCTGAATTTTAGAGCCAGGCTACCCAGGCAAAAGCTGACTCACAAAAGAGAGGCAGTCAACTGGTTCCCATGATGAACCGCCATATACTCTGAAGCCTAGGACTGAGGTCCTTAAGCCACAAACAAAATTACGAATAAAACATACTGTGCGTGTGTGTTTTCTGGGGAGAGCGCCCATAGGTTTCACACCAGATTCTCTAATGGACCAATGACCAAAGAAACACAATCACTGCTTTCAAGCAGGTTTAGAGCCAGACCTCCACGCATCTTACAACACTGAGGGCAACCCTAAGACACAGCAAGTAAAAAAAAAAAAAAAATCACTGCAAGCAAAATGAGAAAACCATCCCTCTCCTTCCCTCTTTCTTGGGCCTTAGTTGAAACTCTGACTAACACTTTAGCTTCAGACACTATTCAAAAGGCCTTTAAGATCTGAGATAAGTTATGTTTGCCTAACTTTATTCAGGTCGGATTATGCAAGCCTGCCACCTACTCAGGACCCCAAATGCTTGCGCTTGCCTGATAAGGTAATAAACTCTCCAGTTTGTGATCTAATTCTCCTAAGGAAAATCTTTCCTCCATAATACATGGCAAAAACAGTGAGAAAACGCAAGAGGCTGGATCCACACAGGGCAGGTACTTAATTAACTTCTCTGAACTAATATTTAAAAGAAAACTTAAAACTAAGCCACACTCCAGTGGAACTCACTTTAATTTTCTACCACGAGATTAAAAGGATGACTGCCCCTGAGGAGTAAGCACTGAGGAGAGAGTCTGAGCACTAGAAACCTTATTTATGGACCGGAGATTTGGCCCCCTGGTGGGACACGAGTATCGACCCAACATCTGTCATCATCAGATCTTACATCACCAGCATTTCAACACACCAGAATTCTCTTCTGTTGTCAAAACAGCAAAACGACCGCTGTTCACTTCGTGCTGCCATCTGTAACGCAAGGCACAGGGCAAGGGCATGCAGGCGACTTTTCACGAAAGAGACAGAGAGAGAGGCGAGCCTTCAGGCACTCGGCATGCTAGGCAGCTAGGAGGAGAGTAGTTAACATTACTGGAGTCAGCAGCTGCCTGGGTTCAAAAGTTCTTACAACGCAGCAGCATGAGCTCAAGCAGGTTACCCTTTCCGAGGTTTCTTCACCGATAAAATGAGGAGCAGGGTCGTACCTCCTCATAGGAGTGTTCTGAGAATTCAGTAAGTTCATGTCCGCAAAATGTGTAGGACAGTGTCTGGAATCTGGTTAAGTGTTTGACAAACACACTAACCTTACCCACCGCAAGCCTTTGGTTAAAGAAACAAGTTATGTCAACAAAACGGAGAAAGAAGTTCAGTAACATGCCAATATCCAGATGAGTTCATCTGTCCCATGTTCACTGTGAAATCAAACTAAAAATAATCACTACAGTGCAAACAGTTTGACTGTCAATGGAATGAAAAATAATTAATCAGGAAATCAAAGAGACATTTATTGAGCTAGATGTTGGGGATAAAGAAATTAAAATTCTACATACATATTTTTAAAGCACAGGTACAGAGAATACTGACCAAGCAGAAATCATATATATATATATAGTAATACTATGTTGAGGAACCTAGTCTTAACTTTTTTTTTTTTTTGGTATGTGGATAGTTCCCTGGCCGGGAATCGAATCCAGACCGCAGTGCTGACAGCACCAGCGACAAAGCCTTAAGCCACTCCACCACCAAGGAATTCCTAGTCTTAACATATAAAGAAAGAAATTTCTACAAAATAATAGAGTAAAGAGTTACTATTTAATAATGAGCTAAGGCTATTGGGGGGGGGCAAAATAAAATAATGCAGGAGTGTCAAGTTTTGGAAACACAACAGGCATGTCTCCGGGGACAGAGAGCACAATGATGTTATTGTAGCATTAATTGCTCTCTTACTGTGCCTTAAACCTTACTATGAAGTAAAAACAAGAGCTTCCTTTTTCAATCAAATTCTGAGGCAGACACTGTGTCACGTTTTACATATAGTATCATCTTATGACTCCATGAGGTAGGCATTATCATCATTGTCTTCTTAAAAATGGATGAACTAAACAAGGATTGCGAGAAGTTCACCCAGCCAGCAAGTGAGACAGACTTCATGAGCCTAGTTATGAGTCCAACAGAACCGCATACCTTAAGTAACTGATTTATAATTAAACTTCCAACGTCACAAAAGCTGGGCCGATTGGCTGATTTCTCCATAACCAATCTCTTTCCAATTTTTCTGTTAATTCCCTAATAATAGTAGCAGCTTTGCTCTTGCTGAGCACATTATTTGCAGGCATGCTCTCTACAAATACTGTAACCCTATGTTGTAGATTTTGTTATTCCCAATTTACACAGGAGGAAAGAGCCTCAGAGAACTCGAGGAATTTGCCCAAGTTAACACAGCTGAACGTGACAGAGCCAGGGCAGGAAACCAGGATCCAAAGCCTACACTGGCCAACTCCAAAGCTGAACGAACGTACCGTGAAGAAATCCAAAGCTCATCTGAATTCTGTGAATGCAGAGCTAGTGTAAAACTCTTCCTATTCACCATCATCACGATGCCTTTCTTCTCAAGTGACCCATGTGACCTGTCTCTGAAAATCTGAACTAAGATACAGCAGCCTCTCAGTTAACTGGCCGATGCCGGATAAATTAAGTAGAATGTTCCTTAACCGGAACTCAAGCCACTGGCAAAACATTTTGCTGGTTGCTTGAAATTTTGCCCGTCGCTTGAGTTCCGGTTAACAGAGAGTCTACTGTATTCTCTTTCCAGGAAGTCCCCCATGTCATGACTATTAATAACTTCCTCCATGGATTCTTTGGTCCTGATGGGTACCAGTGGGTCTGAGACAGAAGCAAAAATGAAGACCTTAAGGGGAGAGGAAAGGAAAAGAGGAAAAGTGTAAGAAGGACCGGAAAGGGAAGTGGCCGTTTCTCCAGATGTCCCCTGAGCCCCTAGGAGCCCCTCCCTCACGGGAGGGTAACACGGGGGATAACACGGGCCTAACTCGGCCTTCTCCCAGGCGTCCCGCTTCCAGACGGGTGGGCCTCCGAGACAGCCTGGCAACCAGACCCGGCCTCCTGCAAGAGGAAGGAGGTGCCAAGCCCTGCCACACAGGTCTCCAAATCGAAAGCAGACCTGCTGAACTATAAATATCTGCAAGGCAACGGGGCAGACCAACAAAGAGATAAGGGACAAATACTACAGATGTTGGAGAGTCCACACGTCCGAGCGGAGTGAGAATACAAAGGGCCCTGGTGAGACACTGGTGGGCAGAGAACTGGAAGTCTGGTCCAGGAAACCAGACAGCAAACCCTATGGCGATTCAGTCCCCACAGCAGAGAGACAAGAAGGGGGCTCATCAGGGGCCTACCAGCACAGCCCGGGCTCTGGGGCATGGACTGTGTAACACACATTTCAGCTGCTCGGAGGTCTCTCAGCCAGAGACCTGCTGCGGGGAGCTGACACGAGCAGGTAGAGGACCTCTACAAAATGAAAATGTACCTTTGTCTCAGTGACACACATCCATTCAATGCCTTTCACTAAGAAACGACATTTCCATTTTTTTAAGAAAGGTTATGTACTTTTCCTATGACTTCTGAGATGAGTGTTGACATGAGGAAAAAATGAAAACAATGAGCCCCAAGTGGAAAGAGTTCCAAAATCTACCTTCAGATGCATCTGAATTTGCACAGGAACATACATTTGTGTTTCTCTTGTACATTCTGTTCCTTCAAAAGGAAGTGCTATGGGACATTCTCATGCCTAAACAAAGCCCGGATTTGTGTATAAAACAACAGCATTTAGTCCTACCCATCCCAGCCCCAATACTACTGCTTCTAACAACCTTTCCTCACTGTCCTACCCAATGACTACTTTATTCTTATCTGTTATAGCAAGTAGCCATTGCTAACCTCATGTTTAATAAACTTTCTACCCAGCCCATGAGCCATCTGAGGGCATTACAAGTCTTGGCACATAGTAGGAACCTAGAAAATTTCTAAAAAGTCATCTCTGTGCTTTCATAGTTAAGAATATTAAGCATAATATTTAGATATGACAGTTGTACTTTAAGGCATTTTTCATGGGAAAGTCATATATGCACACACAAACAACAAAAACTGCAGAAGACTCATGAAAACATCACCAGAAAGGAAAGAGGAAGCCAAATAATGCCTTCATGTTCTTTAAGAAATTTACTTTAAAAACGATTGCTGCAGATGTGCCTGTCCAGAACTAAAGTTAACTGAGCCTGGTAGCTGCTGTCTGGTGATGATTTTCTTAGTGCCAGGAAGTCGGTGAGTGTGTGATTAAACACGCTTCCGGCCTTAGCTCCACCCAAGATGCTATCGGTTTGCTAAACAGAAGCTCACACCACACTCCAAGAAAACCTAAGAAAAAACAAATGCTGACAAATTTCTTACAAGTAATAAACTCTAAATCCCCTCCCATTCGTGTGCTTTTCACTCATCTTCCCAACAGAGCATAAATTTAAAGCACAAGAGAAAAATCAATTAAAAAGAGCCATTGTCATGACTTCAAACAGACAAAATAGTACTTAAATATTAAGATCGGTGCTTATATTTAATCCATATATAATTTCTCCCAAAATACACGATCTTTTTAGTTGACAAAAATGAGAAATCCCCGAATGGAGTTTTACTGAAAGTCAGAATCCCATGCAATCAGTTCAGAAACTGAGAAATACTTTTTTTTTTTTTTTTGCTTTTTGGTATGTGGGTAGCTCCCTGACTGGGAATTGAACCCAGGCTGCGGCACTGACAGCGCCAGCGCTGAAGCCTTAAGCCACTACACCATCAGGGAACTCCCTGAGAAATAACTTTTATACTTCATGAAAAACATCCCTATCTAGCTCTGTGACCTTAAACCAGTCATGTCACCATTCTGGTCTTCAGTATCCTCAATGAGTGATTTGTCCCTTGCAATTACAACATTATACTATTTTAAAACTTTTTTTTTTTAACATTTGAAATGGGTTTTGATCTCTAGTGAGGAACATCCCTCCTTCAACATAACTCTTCTTTTTAAAATTCTTCTTGGCATTATGTACATTTAGAAGTCCAGCTGAACTTTAGACTTTGGAACTAGTTTGTATAGTTCTAACTTTCAAATTTTTATTGAAATTGTACCCAATTTGCAAACTATTTTGTAGGAAATTGACAACTTTATAACATCCCTCCAGGAAGACAGTCTTTATCTTCATTTATTCAGGTCTTTTATGTCCTTCAGAATACATTATTCTTCAGGTAGTTCTTGCAAATTTGCTTTCACTGCTGCCAAGAATGGTATCTTTTTCATTATTGGCATCTTAGTCATCATTTCTAATTGATGAGTGCTGCTTTCCTATGATGGTATTTTAAAAAAAATTCCCTGTGACTTTATTTTGTCCAGCCACCTTACTGAAATTGGTTATTAGTTCTCATTTCTTTTTCTAATTAATAATTTTGGATTCTCTAAGCAGAGAGTCTCGCTGACAGCAAATAATGAAAGTCTGAGCCTATTCTTAAAAGACAAGGGGAAATATTCCCAAAATACATATATTAGAAAGTACATACATTAGACAATGTTTATATTAGGAGTGTCTAGAAATCAGAAAAGACAAACAACCCAGGAGAAAAATAAGGAATATAAACAACCAAGTTGTCTAAAAACCAGTGAACACCTGAAAATGTTAGAATTCATTAGTAGAAAGAATACAAATTAAAACAATAATGAAATGCCTTCTTCCAGCCAGTAATTGCAAAGTAAGACAGACAATATCTAATGTTAGAAAGAGTATAACAAAATGAACACTCTAAATGAGATTATAAACTGATTGGTCTCTTTAGAGGGCAACTCGGCCTTACCTAACAGAAAATTAAATGCACATAGAAATTCTATTTTCAGGAATCTTTACATTATAATCAAGTTCTAGAGTTAAAGAGTAAATTATAAAATGATATATAGTAAATAAATAAACAAATAAATCCTTAAAGGTCCCTTAAATTGTCCCAGTGTGTATAATTAACTTGCTCAAAAATGCATGATTATACATAAATTAGATTTACCAATGCACATATCACAAAGAACACATCAGACAAAATAAAATTTTACATTTTTAATTACATGTGTATATATGGTTGAATTCTAGTAAGTTAAAGGCATAATATGCAACCCTTATACACTATTAGAAATACCAAAGATATATGTACAAAGATGCTTCCTGCAATAGCATTAACAGCAGCAAATATGCTCAAAATAACTCAAATGTCAGTCAGTAGGGAATGGTAAATTATATTTAGTACATCCATACAATGAAATACTACATAGTTTTGAGAAGTATGAGCTACTGCTATATACATTCTGACATGCAAGAGCCAAGATTTATTATCAAGTTTAAATAGCAACAGGGAGCAAATCAGATGCGTTGCACACCAGAAAACACTTCTATCTGAACCTAAGTGCACAGAACAGCGCGCATGAAACTGAAAACTGTGATTACACTTCGGGGACAGGGATGATGTTGGCTTCATGCACTTCCGTAATCTTACTTTTTAAAAACTCCCAAGTACTTAGTACTTTCATTTTTTAACAGTGAAAAAATGAGGGGCCATGGTATTTATGGTTCTTTGCAACTTTCTAAATGTTGATAAAAAACGGGTTTTCTGAGTGTCTCCATGTTGGTTTCTGTCACTGCCGACAGCTTGGTTCTGAGTCGTGAAGATTCACTTTGAGGTGCAGACAGTGAGAAGGAAAACAGGCGGCGTCCAACAATTCCAAACATTCTGGAAAAAGCTGAACTACCCAGTCAATGTGATCTATTTTGTTTTGATTCTCTGTGAAAGTAAAATACTTAAAACACTTTAACAAACTTTCCAGGGATCACAAACGCAACCCAAAGGTTTTATTGTATGCTCAGATTAGGTAAAAAGATCTGTCCCTTTGAAGAACAAGCTTTCCCCACCAAAAGAAAAAACAACAAACGAAAAACATCAGGCAGGCACACTGAGGGTGAAAGAGTGGATCTATAAGACTGGAGAGCAAAGAACATTCTATTTCCCAGGGATTAACATTTACACAAACATTGAGTCCCCCGATCGAAGGCCTTTTCTACCCTTTATCATTTTGTTTAGATTATCTGGCCAGGATGATGCAAAACAAACGCAGAATGAAACAGGGAACAAAGCTACTATAGATACAACTTGTCCAACTCCTAAGTCACTGGTATATCCAGAAACAACACTCTACATCCTGCCTCACAGAGATTTCCCAACTCCGAAAATCCCACAGTGCAACCTATCGTGACTTGGAAACGTTACAAAAGGGAATCACTGTATTACATACAATTACTACGTGTAGGACTAAACTTGCAAGTGTAAAGCTAGCACAACAGCTAACTGACACGCCTCAGGAGCACTGATTTCAGATCTCCCTCTGCTCAATGTGCTTCCCACGTAGTCCTTCCTAGATGTCAAAGCCCAGCAGAAAAACAAGCTGAAATACGGCACAATGCACGTGCCAGGCCCTGTGCTGGTGCGCTCACTGCCGCCTGACACTGCCGCCTGACACACCGAGCAGTGAAGCGCATGGTCCAGGCCCGGGCCCAGGCTCTCCCAAAGACGGAGCCCTGACAGCCTTCCGGCCCAGCCCGCGGCCAGGTCTGTCCTGGCCCCTCCCCAACTCGCCGCACTGCGTTCCCAAAACCCAGCGTCCGGCATGGTTCGCTAATCACCAAAAATGCCTCCTGAACCAAAGAATGACAGAGCGTGTCATTAGAGGAGTGAACCGCAGAGAGTCTGCAGGACAAGTGTCACAGCTGAGGCTACCTGGCAAAGGAACTCAGTCAAAGGTTCTCAGCAGGAGAACGACAGAGCACATTGCCACGTTTTTGACAGGTTAACTAGGCTGGAGATCAGAAAGCTGTGAGGGTCTGAACGAGGACAGAAGTAAATGCTGAGAGGTGTGGGATCATGCCCTGTCACCTTCGGTGATGGACACATTAGGGAGGGGGTGGGCAGAGCGGGGCACCCGGGTGAGGAGGGACTCTCGGAGATGTGGGAACATAGGGGAGCAGGCCTGGGGGTGAGGACGAGGACGTCATCCGGACATGGGAGGTGACCCACCTGGGGGCTTTTAGACTCTTAAGATATTTGAACCTGGAGCTCAGGACAGCGAACACCATCCACGGAAGTGCAGGAGAAGTGAAGAGACAGGACAGAAGGCTGAGGAATACTATCACTTAAGGAGCAATCAAAGGACAAAGCAAGAGCGCAGTGAAAAAGAAGGGGGAAAGCCCACACTAACAGGGAAGCCAAGCAAAGGGAACGGGAAAACCAAAACGGAAAACCCTTCAGGAGTGGGATCACATGGGATTTGCTTTCTTCCTCATTACTTTCTTGCCTTCTCTTAGGATCCTCAATAGACACGCAGAAAGAAAATTTTTTAAAAAGGAACACCACGTAAGACTGCGGTTATGACAGCCCTGTAAATTACAAGAGTCACAGAAAGTGTGCCGTCCACAGCGCACGGGTTTTGAGGTCGTTCGCTGGGTCTGGTGATCCATCTGCTGCAGCTTCGTGACCAGTGACACACACTGCCCGGCCTCTGGGCCAAGGTCCGGAATCCCAGCAGAGCAGAGCTGGCTGGCCCGCGCGCAGATGGTCCGGGGACCTTGGCTTCGTCTGCATACTGTGCTAATCAAATGAGCTAACCAGTAACAGACCCTGCCCACTCTGTCCCACTTCCTACCACGACGAAGGCCAAAGTTTCCCAACTCTGCGCCATGTCCTATAAACAAGAGGTTGCCTATAAACGTTCACACAGACACAGGAGATCCAAGGCTCACCAAAAATATTTGTTCACTGCCTCGAAGTAGATTTATGTTTACTTACAAGGTACTTGCCCTGGCAAGCAGAAGAGTATCATTAATGAAAATAATGGTGGCCCACTGAGCCAGCAGGGATAGTAACCAATGACTCAAGACCTGTTGTTGTGATTTCATGAGGGTATGACCAAGATACTTCTAGGGGTCAACAGGGATGTAAGAAATAATACACAAATCTTCTACCCCTCAGCCTTGACCCCAAAAAACCATTTTGGCATATTTTACAGCATTCGCCTTACTAGCACCCTTCTCGGAGCAGGCTGAGAGAGTGGGCTTCTTTCTATCCACTTTTTAAATTTTAAAAACCCATGACTGCATAAATCTCCATGCCATTATTCTGACAACCAGAGCAGGAGAGGAGGTCTTTAAAACTGGCTTTCAAATCTGTAAATGTTCATGTTTACATGCTGCTGCTTGAAAAGCGATGTGTTTCATGAAACAAAAGTGGACACACTTCTGCAGGAATCGATACTAAACATCTGTGCATTTTCATTCACTGACTTTAACTATGGAACACCGCTGGAATGCTGTAGCTGTCATTTCTTTTCTCTTTTAATACAGCATTTAAAAGAAGAATGGATGAACTTCAAAATAATGCTCGGGATAAGAAGCCTACCCTTTCAAAGTTCAGCTCAAATTGAGAACCTCACTTCGGCTGTAGTATTTTGTGCAAATGGGTTTTGCTACACTTAGTTTTCAGAATAGAGAATCGCAGAGATGGGGGTGCATACAGATGCAATAAAACTGTGGGGAAAGTACTTATGGGATGACAGTAACAATGAGCAACAAAGGACTGTCACCAGTGTTAAAATAGGAAATCGGAACCCATTCTGGGAGCAGGGTCATGGACTGTCACCGCCATCTAGCCTGGCAGGCTGGCCCCACCCCAACAGCAGTCCCTAGGTCCCAGGGGACAGCCTTATAAGGCAACTATGCTCAGGGAGAAGATAAGAACAACACTGAGCACTTAACATTTCCAGAGGCCTCTACAAATATTAACTCATTAATTCTCACAGTATTCCGGAGAGCCACACCGCTGTCATTTCCAAAAGGGAGCTGGGAGGACAGGTAGTTAATGATGGCGAGGTGGGTGAGGGGCCACCGCTGTCCTGGGATGCCTCAGGGCCAGACATGCCTCGGTTTCGTCAGGAACTGAGTCAATGCCCCCCTACTAATCAACCTGAAGAAGGAAAATATCTCAACTTTGACAAGAAGTGAAGAACAGACTCTACCCTCCATTCCCCAGAGTCTCCCCAAGACTCCAATGCTAAGAATTATTAAGACTCCAGCTTCCACAGCCTAGGAAAGGGCGCAAGGTGCAGGCGAGGGTCTGGGAGGGTGTGCGGCCTGCTCGCCCGAGGTTGGTTTCTATTTCCAAGAGGACACGTAATAGCCATTCTTTCACCTTCAGGAATGAATTCAGCCACTGTGATTATAGTGCCAGTAAGAAACACGGCAGCAACCTATACGGTTGGGAGAGGATTAAGTAGCCTCATTAATTTTTTTAAAACTTAAGAAAATTTCAATGTAATAGCTATCCAATAATGTTTACTGAGGATTTACACGTATGACATATTATGGCCAGGTGCTAGAAATGTAAGAGTAGCGTGTGTGCATGTGCATGCATGCTGTGTGCGTGTATATATAATACATACACATACACTCACACCCACACACACATATTTTTAAGTCACCTAGAATATAAGCTCTGTTAGAATATGAAGTCTGCACAAAAGCAAGGCTCTTAGCTTTGTTCACTAATTTATCCCAAACTGCCTAGTATGTGCCTGGCACACAGTAGGTGTTACACACACACACACACACACACACACACACACACACTCAGGCTGTCCAGAAAGTATCTAGCCATGTAATATGAAAAACAGAGGCGTTTATACCTGGATTTTTTCCAGAAGGCATATATACATGCATATATAAAATGAATTATCTTTTACAAAGAGTAAGTTCCAGGCCCAACTAAGCAAATGTTTGCAGATACATGTGGAAGGATATGTAAGCAAACATACTAGGCAGCACACTCAGTGTGCCAAATCAGAGATTGGCACGACGGTGCTCTAGGCTAGTAAGTAGGAAAGCCCAGCGAGCAAGCCAGGAAGGAAAAGCATGACAGTGCATGGAGGGGACAGAAGGAGGCATCCCAGGCTCCAGAAAGTCAGGGACCTGGGGGCAGAACGCTCCTGTACTCCAATGCTCATCACTAATGAACGCGTAACGAAACATAGTGCATCCTCACAATGGGGAACCAAGGACCGACGCACGCTACAACATGGATGAAACTTGAAAACATTTTGCTAGATGAAATAAGCCAGACACAAAAGGCTACGTTTTGTATTATTCTGTTTGTGGGAATCGTACAGAATAGGCAAATCCAACGGAGACAAAAGGGGTGCAGACAGCAGACACCAAGTTGGAGAATGCAGGCAAAGGCCTGATCACACAGAGCTTTAAAGATCAGTTATGAAATACGGATCCTACCCACTAACTATCACAGAAAAGAGGGTGGTGGGCAGCGCTTTCTAGTCTTCAGAGCAGTTTCATACACATCAGATCCTCTGGTTAAGGAGCCACCAAATGTCTTCAGGTGCTAGCTGATTTCGGGCAAGTAACGCCTTTGGAAGGGGAATCTGCCATTGGTGGGGAATGGACTGGAGGCTCTGGAGGGCTAATTGAGAGTCCAGAAGGGTGGGATGGGGAAGATTAGACTGTGGCAAGGAGTCAAAGGCCACCCAGACTTTCTGAAAGTAGACATGATTTTACACTTACACACATACACACACACCCCCCGAGGTGACTCACCGTCACATTACTGCTCACTGAGGGCTTAGGCACGGTCCCGTATCTCAAATTCCTCTCTGAAGGTGGCACCCTAAGAGGTACTAGCCTCAAGAGACCTCTTGATTTCTTGAAATCAGCTTCTCTGAATAAAGAGGGCTTCAGACCGGCAGTGAGGTTTAGTGTAAGAGGTCACGAAAGGGCCAAAATCAGGCTCTGCTATTTACTAGCTGTGACCCAGAACAAGTTACTCAACTCCCTGCACCTCAGTTCCTCGCCTGTGCCTCAGGAATAATGATGGTTAGTAGCTACCTGGCAGTACAATGAGGACTGACTGAGTTTAACCTGCATGATGTGATGTGAACAGTGCTTGGAGCCAAGTAAACAAGGTCCCCTGGTGACCCATCAACGATGCTTTTCCTTCACAGCACTTAGCAGTTTCTAAGTCTACACGTGCGTGTGCTTTTAATCATCTAATATACACTTCCTTACTACACTGGAAGTTCCAGGAAGGTGAAGGGCAATGTCTCTTTGCTGCTCATTGTTTCACTCGGGCCTACAACGCAGGAGGAGCTTAATATCTTTGGAATGACCATATTGCTTAGGATTTCATTCCATTTCTAAGGCTAAGAGCTCTGCTTCTCCGATAAGCAGAATGAAGGCACACAGAAAGACATGCAGTCATGGCCTCATCAAGGAAGCGATGGGGAAACAAAGAGGAAAATGCTTTATTTTTCCCGTATGCAGATCCTAGTTCTGCTCGTGTGGCCTTGCAAGCCTAGTTTCCAAAAAAATAGGAAAAAAAAACAAAACCAAACAAACCAGAAAGGCTTAGGCATTGGGTTCTGGAGAACATCTGCCACCTATGAAACAGGTCCTGGGTGGGGAAGCCAGAGACAACTGACAAAATTCTTTCGAACATCCTTAAATCTTTACCATCCGTTAAAAATTAACAGTCAAATAAGGCTTCTCCTTGCCAGAGAAATACGCCATTCACCTTTCCTTCCAAACCTTAATGATCAGGAAATTCTCCCACGCTGCTGCCCATTTCAACCTTACCGGTTCACTAAGGCCCACCTTCCTGGTCTCACCCAGCATGATCTCTGCTTGGACTCCTAAGCCCTGTCTGTATCACACCAGGTTGTCAACTCACGGAACTCGTTATCTCCCCGTTGCCTGCCATGCCGACTGGGCCTTTCCAAGTAGGCAGGAAATCTGCTTTCTGTAAGCACTTCCACACCCGCTGAATGGCCAAGCCAGGCCTGGGTTCACAGCCTGTCTTCAGGACCAATAACTGTACCCCAGGGGTGTCATTCCTCTTCACCACTAACCAACGTTCTAGTCACCAACTCCTTGCCATCTGTCTGTCAATCGGAATCAAAAACTCAAGAAGTATACTTCTATTTGTAAGAGAGCTTCCACAGTCCCTTTGAGAAAGGTGCTATGTGCATATAAATTGAGTGTTTCATGACCTCAGTGGGAATTTTCCCTGAAATGCTGCTAGATTAAACTCTAAATGAGATGCAAATTCCGTTCATGTAACAGTCAGGGTGAGCCCCGACTGGGCTGTCCATCACATCCGCTCACTTCCTAGACCCACTCCCCCCGAAAACGTGTGTAGGCTTCGTGGCGGGTGTGCGCGCGGCGGGAGCATTCTGTTAACAATGAAGGAGGCCTTGGGGGCTGGAGTTAGGGGCGACTGCCCTGCCTGCATGGGGAGCCCTGAGCTCAGACCTCAGACACGACTGGGCTCTGGGTCTGCAGTGGGCATCCGCAGTGCAAACCTGGCGGGGCATGACAACGCCCTGATGGTCGGTCCCTGTCTGGACTAAGGAATACTGTGGCAGCTTCCCCCTCAATTTAGAGGGGAGGAGAAGGACATTTTCACTAGTAGATGCACTGCATTCACTATGCGTGTATCTGTACGAGTGCCTTCCAGGGATGTAACTGGCTAGCTGTCCGCCAAAACTCGGGTCACTCTGACCAACGTCTGTAAGAGTACATCTGTTCTTACCTGAAAAACCAACCAACCACGTCACCAGAAAAGTAGAGGTTAAGAGGACCTATCCACCAGTTCTGGACATGTGTCCACAGTGTACCATCTCTGAAATCAAGACGCATCTTACAATATAGTTTAAATGCCATCGTTAGTTCACTTGACAAATGTCGGAAGTCGATGAAACCCTATTGGTCTCAACACCAGTCGTTAGGTTTATAGCCAGCAATACACGAGGGCTGTCCGGAAAGTATCCAGCCACATAACATGAAAAATAGAGGCATCGATGGTTGGATTTTTTTCTGGGCAGCCCTTGTGTATCAAGGACCTAATCTACAAGGTCACAAAATCAACGCCTTCAGATCGTGGTCAATGAACTCAAGGAGGACATCTCCAGAAATGATCTGCTAAGCATTGTAAGTGCCTACAGCAGTGCCCGAAACAATGGGGCCATGTGTTGAAGTAAGGTTAAAAAAACAAAGGCAACATGTAACATCCAGATGTACAGATCAGACTGGGACAGTAGCTACGAATCGCAGGGAGAAGACGAAAGTGAACAAGTCCACAGTGAAGCAACCTCGGAAAGGTAGCAAAGCCGCAGTGGCAGAAGTGCGCTTGCTGACACACTTGGTGGCGTGGGAGTCAGTACCGTGTTTCTGGAGAAGGTCTGGCAATAACATCTTCTGTCTTACAAGGAATGCGTGCCCTTTGACCCAGAAACTCCACTTGGAAACATTTAAGCTCAGGCAATCGCGACGGGTGGACACACAATATAGCCAGGAGCGCGCGCAGCAGTGTTTGTACCACAAAGCTGGAAACAAGCTAAACCCTCAGCAACACCCACTGGCATGCAAAGATGTTCGTAACATTGTCAAGTAAAAATATAATCAAATATAAACATTATTACAGCATGAATTCATTTTTGTTCAAACAGAAGAGGGTGTGTGTGTGTGTGTGTGTGTGTGCATGCGCACAGAGAAAAGGACTCTAAGATACACCCCAAGGTGTTTAACACTCGTTGTCAGAAAGGAATTGTATGACTATTTCTTTTCTGCTTAGATGCATTTTCTGAGGATGAAGGGAATAATGTAGATGAATTTATTTGCTAATAAGAGAAAAAAAAAAAAAGATTTGTTTCTGGAAAAAAAAAAACAAACAGTGAAATAAAACTTGGGTACCATGTGATCCCGTTAGGTGAACTAATGGCTTAAAAATCTTGGTAGTCTCAATCCTAAAATTCAAAGAAGTTAAAACTCCAGTGGTTGTTACCATTGTGTTTTTTTTAACCTCTGAAATAGAAGCAAAGCATCGCTACCCTCCCTTTGAGAAATGCTGGGAGAAATGACCCACAGAATTAAGTGGATGACAGGATTTAAAATGTGCAGAAGTTTCCCAGGAGATCACCTCTGCTGTGCACTGAAGCTGTGCTGTGGCCCATCACAACAGGAGTGGGTACCACAAACGTCCAATACAGCCACAAAAAATGGCATTAATATCCTAGATCAGGCTTGTCCAACCTGCAGCCCGGGGGCCACATGCGGCCCCGGATGGCTTTGAACGCGGCCCAACACACATTCGTAAACGTCCTTAAAACACAACAAAAATTAGGCAAGGACATTTTCTCGAGCTCCTCAGCCATCATTAGTGTGTGTATTTGATGTGGGGCCCAAGACAATTCTTCGTCTTTCCCTGTGGCCCAGGGAAGCCCAAAGGTGGGACACGCTGTCCTAGATCTTCCGATACAGTGAAACCACCTCAGGACCTTCCGAACCTGCTTATTCCCTATCCCAAACCTCTTCGAGAAATCCCATTTGCATGACTGCAAATGAATCCACTAGGGTTGGGGAGCAAGGTGAGGTAGTTACGGCAGGCTTTCCAAGGGATAGGATTGCAATTGCAATTTCGAAACTATAATGCTTACTGGGATCGTGGAGACATTTCAGAGAGCACTGGAATGCGTGGGAGGATTCAGGCCACTGCCTTGCCCGGCACAAGGACCACCACCCCTTGGTTGATGACTTCAGGATAAGCTCACACCAAGAGGATTCCTCTCCTGTATAATCAGTCATGACCCGTGATGTACAACAATAGAAATAAGAGCATTTTCTACCTGGCTGGAAAGTCTAGTGGGGTTTTTAGGAGAAATGAAGAGACAGTTAACGGTTAAAATTTCTCCAACACATAGTCGTCAAAACCAGAAACGCAATCACTCCCCCCCCCCCGCCCCCCCCGGCACCTCTGAATCTCTGCGCCCTCGCCACTGACGTTTTGGTTTTTAAGAGACGGAGTCAGCCAGTGGGATGCACTGTGACCAAATGGCAACAGATGCTGGTCTTGCAAAGGGTAAGACGCTTCCCTTGGATCATCTGAGAACGTGGAGAGAATGGCCAAGCATTCCTGATTAGGACGGTTCCACTCTGGTTCGAGGTTTACCAGCAGTCGCACGAACGTGAAGAGCTACAGGAAGAGCTGATCCTCCACGCAGGAAAACCAGACACACTCCATCCCTGAATCCACCTCAACCACAAACGAGCCTTCGTGAAATCCGCCAGTGGGAATGCCTGGAAGGCTGAGGCACAAATGATTTTCAGCGCACAGGTGAGCGCCGTATGCTGCAGAGCTCTGAGGACTTCGTGTAGAGCAGGTCGCCACTAGCATTTCCATCTCTGAAAACACAAGCGATGTTACATCGGGAACTGGAGAACAACTGCCACTCTCAATGACAAACGCGTGCCAAATGTACACAACACATAACCCTCCGAGCAAATATAAATCATCTATTTCCATACCTGGAAACTAATAACTCAACCACCGCAACCTTTCGCAAAAGTTTACGTGTCACAAAAATGAGAAAACCCACCTACCCATGAGACACTGGGATTTTCAATGAGAACTTTCCCCTGGACACCCAGGGACTTACAGTGGTCACATCTCTCTTACACAACACGGGCAACCCTCGCTTCAGACTGAAGACAGAGTCTTCAGGACATTTAACGTACAAACAAAACCCTTCCACGCTGGCATCTAAGTATAGGCTTTCGTCTTACCTCTGCAGTTCGGTTAAGTACCTGGTGCCGGGCTGTAAGCAACCCACCTCTGTCCCCACAACAACATCGGTCCCCATCAGATGCAGCAGCGGGCCCTTCTAAAAATACAGTTGCAAAGCTGAAAAATAGTGGTGTGGCAATGTTTTCTCACTGAAAAGATGTTTGTTGTTTTCAAGCACTCTGAAGACTATGTAAACCACAAACCCATTTTCCACAAAATGCGTGTTTCTAATTATTAGTGGGAAGATTTATATTCCTAGGGTGGGGGATGGTGTGCCTGCAAGAGAGGTTCGTTGCTGCAAGTCAGCGAGAATTTGCCACGGCAAAGGCAAAAGAACCCCAATAACACATATTAGTCACTACTTTGCCAGCAGTATGCATTCAGGAGCCTGCAGTCCAAACACGGCAATACTGACCGGTCACGGTGAAGGGACACCCCAGAGAAGGGAGCATCCCAGAGAAGGAGAGGCAGGAGCCACTCCTATCACCAGGTCATCAGTTTAGATTTAGAAAAACGAAGACAGTAGTTAGTGGATTCAGGTCTTCGATTTATTTATAGGGTGCTGTAGAGCAAACCACAGCACCCCTAACTGTTGCTTACGGAGAAAGAGATCACACAGGAAGCCCCCTCCTCCTCCCCGCATTCCGTGTCGCTGCATTTTCCCGGGGAGGAGTCTTTCGAGCAAAGGCTGAAAGCCGAATGTCACCCGGGGTAGCCTTCTGCCCAGCCTGGGTCCTGCTTGCCTCTTGGGGGTTCGAGGCCACTGTCTCCACAAGGACCTCTCTTAAAACCTCTCGGGCACTCACGGTGGGGACCACCTGGCACTCGGATACTTGAGAGGGCAGGTCTTCCTCCCTTCCTCCCTCCCAAAGGCTAACGCAGAGATTAATCCCCGAGGTTCTGCCAGACCCTCCTCAAAACACAAAAGCTCAGGATGGGCCTTCCAGAGTCCTTTTGTTTAGAGAAGGCCATTTCCTGCCTGTTAGCTCACACCCAGAAACTCCCACCCAATTCTCAAGGAGTCGCATTTCTCAGTAAAAAACAAAAAAACAAAACAAAACAAATTTCAGGCTTAAAGCTATTCCCCCGCATCCAACGGCCTACCCTCCCCCTCCGGCGCAGATGTGCGCTGCCTGGCATGTCCCCGCTGCACCCCGGATCCCAAAGGGGAGCAGAGACTGGGCTACGTGGAAAATGCGAGCGCTACAGTTCTTCCGTGCACAGCAGTCCTTGTCTGTCCTAGCCCTACAGGTTAAGGAAACAGATGCTTACGTGACCTGTCAAAAACGAGCAGCTTAAATGGCTTGTGCTAGGTCAGAAGAGAAGAGATACTAAGGGGCAAAAAAACCCCCAACAAACAAAAAGGGCACTGATGATTTGGTTAAGAACTAGCACAAGGATTTATAGACACTCGATTCTAAGACTATCAGACAATGGATGACAGACAATCAATTTCAGAAAGTTTGCTCGAGGTCAAGTATTAGGACATAAACACCATCAGTGAGGATACAGCCTGCCTGGGCTTTCCTCACAGGCACTCAACTACCAGCCGTCGGCATTTCTCTCATCGTGAAATGTTATCTGTTTGGTTCTACAATGAAAAAAAAAAAAAAAAACCCAACCAGCTCCTGAGTCCAGCAGGGTGACCAATGGGTTATGAAGTGTGGCTGTGAGGTGCCTCACAGGATCCAGATGACACATTCCCCCATGTCACCCATACAGGTGTCCAAGGGCTGCATTTGTCCAGCGAGAGCCTGCATTTTCGTGACCTACAAGCCTTCTCACTTGGTAGGCAAACAGAGGGCCAAATCCAAGGGCTGAGAGTGCTAAGTCTATCTCCAAGTCAGTTCCACCCTGGGAGCTCGCATTAACCCTTTGCAATCCAACAGTCACATCTGCAAATAAGGCATCAAATTCATCTTGCCCTACTTTTGCTTATCACCTCACACCAGGCCCACATTTCATTCCTGATTCCGCAGAATTACGTACCAGGTTTCCATCCTAACTGGACAAGGGGAAGGATTTCTTTACAGTGTGTAAAAACCTGCCGCGTAACCCCTACCTCCCCACTACGCACACCCCAAAGGGATCTATATCACTCACCATCCCTAAGTTCTGGCTTACATATGTGCGATAATTGTATTTTTTGATGTACTTAAGTGGGAATGGGGATCCAGAAATGATCACCTTAAAGGCAGCAATAATTAACATTTAATCTAAAAACTGCAGGAAAAGGTTTATGGTGCTGTAGGGTACTGCACAGGCCTCAGAGTGTGACTGGTTGGTTTGCAGTCTACTCACTTAAAAAGAACAAACTTAGGGGGCAGTTCCAGACATGGTTCTGGGCATTGGGGGGGGGGGGGGGGGCGTGACAGCCTTAAATAAGACAGATGTCCCTGTGGCCAGGGACTCACATTCCAGGAGTGCAAGGTGATGCCAATGACCAAGAGTTACTATCTGAAACATTGGAGGGATGTGACAGTGGTTGGAAAGACGGGGCTGTTTGAAACTCGGAGGTCAAAGGTCCTCTTGGGTAACATCTGAACTGAGATAGGAGTGAATGACAAGGATGAGGCTGCCCTGTAAACAACTGGGTGTAGGGTTTACCAGGCAGACAGGCCAGCCAGCCCAAAGGCCCTGCGGCAGGAACAAGTTTGGCAAGTTGGAGGAACCTCAATGAATGAGGCTGCTAGTCCTGGTATGTGAGGTCACAGAGGCCGGCAGGGCCTGGATCACGTGGACCACGCACACAACTGGAGACATTTTTCAGCTTCTACCCATCAGCTGTAAAACCTCAAGCAAATTACTCAATCTCTCAGGGCCTCAGTTTGCTTATCCCTAGACGTGGGATGGTAACACTTCCTTTGGTTTGTGAAAGTGCAATGTTTAAAACAGAACAGACGCTCCTCAGTAAGTGCTTAATGAATTAGTTAAATAACCGTGCACCAAATCCCTAAGTGCTTTTTTACAAGCCTCGGTACCTCTGAGTATGCCTATCTGATCTTCCACTCTCCCTTCTCTCTTCTTACACATTAAGTGAGCCCGAAAAGGAAATCTGGAGAAACAAGAGAGGTCTGAGCATTAGCTCTAACAGTTCTTTTGCCTATTAATGGGAAAACGCTTGGAAATTCCTAGAAAAGAAAGAATCTGGGCTTAGGAAAGTCGAGCAGGGAGAAGGCTGATCAGGACAGTGATTCAGCCTGGGAGCGGCTGCGCGGACCCCAAGCACCGCTCGTGTTGTTGCTTCTACTGCTTAGCACGGCCCTGAGAAGAAGCAATTACCCATGTTTTCAGGCCCCTGTCACCCAGCACCCCTGGGCAGGCACAGGACGGAAGAGGGCGTATGTGTGTGTGTGGGGGGGGATGTGTGTGAGTCTGTCCCTCCCCGGCGCCCCAAACACATCCTGCTGTGTTAGAGGGATACTGTATTTAAAAACAGATGCCTCTTTGGAAGCTCACACATTTTAAGTCCTGTAAATCACACATGCTGAGGAAAGTAATTACACTTTTGTAGCACTTCCCCTCCGAGCACAAAGGAAATCTGGTACTTCTGAAATAAGATTGCACTTTCGAGGCTGCACCCTCTCTCGTGAGGCCCCAACTAGCCATCCTAGAGGTGGGCATGAAAGAAATTTTCGCAGAACAGGATCTTGGGGATTCGAGGGGGAAAGATTGTTTAATCTTTAACATTTCTGTCAGGATCATGTTGGCCACCTGCCAGCATATCTACCTGGTAACCTAAGTCAGCAACAGCAGAGGAGCGTCATTTAAAAATCAACTCACGAGAAATAAAGACTACTCGACGATAGAAACTGGCCTCTAATTTACTTTCGTGGGTGGGTGAGATGCAGCTCAATTGGAGATACTTCTCACACCTTTGCAAAACCCAAGGTGCCAAGAGGATCGAGCTAGGCTGCTTGGGCATTTCCGTAGCATTTAAATTTGCCTAACAATCCTGCAGTGAGGCCTGAAACTTGTAACTAATCTTCCTGATGTGATTGCCATTTATTACTGCCATTTCCTTTATTTCCCTCCAGTATTCTCCATAATATACATCATAATGGTTGCAGCAGGGTTAAATCCCGAAAAATACAAACTCCAAGTTATTTTCTTAAATGCTCAGGCTATTTTTACTTTTCTTTCTTCACCCGCTGACACTGAGCAGTGAGCGGAAAAGGCAGCAAACTTTTAGGAAAGCTCAAAATGAATGAACTGAAAATAGGACCCACGGAATAGATAACGTTGGGCTCTGGCTAAAGGCTCCTTCTACTACTTCACACACACACACACCCCAATAAATTTTAAGAAGACCAAAGCAGCACGGGGACATTTTTTTCTTATAAAAACACTCAACCCTATTTAGGCCATCCAACTTCAGTTTCCAAAGCCATCTACAAATTTTAGGTACAGGGTTGGGGGAAAAAACACTTGGACCGGTGAAAGCCCGGGAATTAACAAATTTTAGAGGAAAACAATTTCCAGAGACTGGAGCTGAAAGCAAAAAAGAGTGTATGAGAAATGCTGTCTATACCCAGATTGTTCTAAGCTTCGCCTCCACCCAGGCTAATCTACATATAATTAGGTAGATTACATGTAACACATTTCTATGTTCCTAAATTAAAGGGTGCTTTAAAACTTTTGCTTCAATTTCCCCAAGAATTTCCATATCCCCCGAAACATTTTTTACGTAGGTCAGCTTTCAAGTAAAATTCCTCTCTTTTGTGGCCCACTCACACAGGGTTCCCAGGCTCTAGGGTGCCCAGGCCTCCCTTCCACTTTCTGGGCTCTCTCACTCAGGTTACCCACCTTTTCAGTTACCAGCTATATATTTTTGAGTCATTCTGAAAAGATCCCTTTTCAAGATCAGACCCCTCCTCTGCGTCTCAACAAACCCAACAGCTTTCACCTCCTCATTGCCCACTTTTATTCATCTTCCAACCTGTTTTCTGTTTTAGCTCATGTGGCCCCTATTTTAGCTCATCCTCCCCAGGAGAACCCCAGGCTTCCTGGACGAAACTCTTCTCTCCCATGCACCTGACAGGTGGCCAGGCCCCTACTCGCCTCTGGCGTCTCTAGCTCGGGCCACCACCAGTCACTACCTCCCGCTGAGACCAGCCTCCCTCAATAACGCCTCCACTGGATCCCCTTCCCCACTCGAAGGTCCCAGAATGCCAGGTCCCTGCTGCACAGCAGGTCGGCTCCCTCGCAGGATGGAGTCCCACGCCCCTCCGTCTTCCCCTCCCTCCCTAGGCTCACCCTTACTCCCCTCCTCTCCTGCCATGCCCTGCCTGCTCTCCCCAAAAGGGTCCCTTGTAAGCATCTGTATCTTCACGTAAGCCCATCTCTCCCCCACATTCTCTCAACCTTTTCTTCATCTAGCTATCTCAATGGAGACTCAGCTCAAAGGTTAGCCCTTTTAAAAAGACTTCTTTGACACTGCCCCATCACCACCTTTTCCTCTTTGCAGGGTCGACTGTGTCCCCAGCTCTGCCTTAACACAGCGTTATTATGCCTGTCTGTTTACACAGGGCCATCACCCTCAACTGCGAGTGACTACTTCTCCCAGATCTTGGCATCCCCAGAATCTGCACATGACAGCCCGTTACTCAACCTCTCACTGCTTCAGGTGCTCCCCATAAAACGAGGTTCATCATCGCGGTAACAACACCCCCGTCGGCTTGCTGTGAGGGTGAATACAATACATCGTGCTTGGCCAGTGTCTGACACATAGTGAATACTCAAAAGTTGGCAATCATTATTTCTTAAGCGAATGGATAAAAAGAGTTCAGAAATTTTCATAGGATCAAATGTGCTAGCATTTTCTTTTTTCTGCTACCAGCAAAAATTGGCCAACCCTGTTCTCATAAGCTCAAACCTGTACTCTTCCTCGAGTATGCTGTCAAATACTCCCCCTCTCTCCGCTCCAACACACACGTGTGCACATACACACATGCATATGCACGCACACACACACACACATGCACACACGCACACACGATGCACTGAAGTTTTTCAAATTCTCCCAATGCACTTTCAAGAGTCACAGACAAGTGCACATCCTCATCAGGAATGACATACTGATATCGACGCAGCATCGACTTCAATACCTGGCCCATCTGGCCTGACGCCCACGCAGCCACTTCTGCTGCAGCTATTATTAAGGTTCATTCCCCTCATTCCTCCCTGAGTATTTTCTTTGACCAAAGCAAGCACTGTTCAAGAGGAACATTTGCATTCCCTTTCCCCTACCCCCAGGCAGACACCAAGGTGCCAAAGGAAACTGAACACAAACATTCCAAAGTGGCTGTCACACAGAGCACGCTTGTTTGGGATCCCAGGGAGCTCTGAGCTCGTCCACCTAACCGAGGCTTCTAGAAGCCTGCATCCAGTGGGTCAGATTGAGTTCCACAGCAGCAACCAAATCCTAATGGTGAAAACCCAAATTCACCTCGGAAGGAGCGGGCCCACGTTGGCAGCAGCTGTCGGATGGACAAGGCAAAGCTCACCTGCGTGCCCAAATGGAGGCTCCGGACGACAGGTGGAGGGAGTTAAGTTTCCCAGCTGATCCATCCATGACTTCTCTAAATCCCGTGAGCCAGGGGCCTCCATAGTAAA
Organism: Lyroderma lyra; assembly: GCA_004026885.1. Classification (NCBI taxonomy): domain Eukaryota; kingdom Metazoa; phylum Chordata; class Mammalia; order Chiroptera; family Megadermatidae; genus Lyroderma; species Lyroderma lyra. The sequence continues at coordinate 57,138 of PVJL010000638.1, read as the reverse complement.
TAGTGGCTGGTTTTTAACAGCTTACCTGTCCCAAGTCATCATCTCCAACCCCACCAGGCTATTCCATATGTTTATAAACCATGCACTTATCAAGAATTACATGCATATATACACCTATGTGTCCACGTGCGGTACTTCCCCGGTCCTCGGGTCTATTTTTGTGTAGGTGTTGGGTATCGGGAATACCATGACGTCATTGATCCTTTATTAAAAAAAAAAAAAAAAACACGAGAGAAGGTAATGATCTAGGTTTTGAGCGGCAATAACAAAAAGTTCTACTGGAGTTCTGAGGATAATCATCTCTCTGGGATGGCACATCCAGCTGATGGGATCCCGCACAAACCGTAGGCTGAAACTTGACTCCTGCCTTGAAAGCAGCTCAGATTAGATTAATAGGGAAAAGGTGGCTAAAGCCAATGGTCTGCAGTCTGGATGTACATCAGGCCATCCTGAATGTCAGGTTTGGACTTCACTGTGCAGAGCACAGAGCTGTGCTAACGGGGTTGGGGCCATCAGAGGAACTGGCAGTGTGGCATAGGGACGGATTGAGAAAGCGTATTAGAACAAGGAAAGCCACTAACGATCACTTAAAATGAGCCAGGATAGAGAATGAGTGAGAGAAAATTCATTGTGAAGGAAGCCTACCAGGCACAGAAGAGGTCCGATTCCGACAGCAATGCTAGGGACCAAAACGAAATATAACCAAGCCAATGGTTTTGTGATGGTATTTTCAAAGTCAAAGACATTTGTTTTTTGCTCACGTGTTCATTTTAGAAAATTTAGAAAGCACAGAGAAGCATCAGGAAGTAAATAAAAATTATCTGTAATCCAGCAGATATTAATAATTGTTCTTAATATTCGGTTTTAAAAATATATTTGGTTATCTGTATTGCTAAAGAATGGCCATCACATAGTATAAAATGTTCGAATCACACTTTTTATTTAATGCTGTAGCATAGATAATTGTCTCAACTAAAACGTGCTCGGAAGATGCAAGAGACAAAATCGCCTTCTCCCGCACCCCACGCGGAGGGGGCCATGGCGATACTGTCACTTTGATTCTAGATTTCTGGTCTCCAGAACTGTGACAGGATACACTTGCTGTGGTTTTCTTTAAAAAACATGGCTGTTAATGGTTACATAATATTCTCTTCCAGGAAGTACACCAGGATTTACTTGACAATTTCCCTGTGTTAGAGTCTTTGAGAATTTTCACTATCTTAAGTGACTCTGCAATAATCACTCCTATAAATAATTTGTGCGTGCTCATTATTTTGGGGGGGTAAATTCCTAAAAATGAAATTACTGTGTCCAAGGGATTGAACATACTTTGGAATAGGTGTATGATGCCAAAGTCCTCCAGAAAACTACACTTCATAGCAAAGCAAAAGTACAAACCTACAGAAATGCTATGAAAGCTTCTCCACAAAGAACCTCTCTCTACCCTATCCAACCCGTCCCATAAGCAAATGCCGTCAGAAGCTAAGAAGACTGCGCACGAGCATGAGCGGGGATCAGGGCAATTTTAAACGCCCCCCGGGAAAAGGACAAAAGTGCCTATTGGGCAGTGGTCTGGCAGCATCGTTTCACTATGAAGTCACCTCATTTCTGTCCAAAACACTGTCACCAAATCCTAGCCTATGGCTGAAATGTAAGTTCATTGTATTAGATTTGATTTGGAATAACTGAGACTCCAGACTTGGTTAAACGGTATAAAACCATTTTGTATTTTCCCCAAGTCACAACGCAGATTAATCTTCGTGCTCAGCCAAAGCCTGAGGTTGCCGCGTTATGCTGACATGGCACCCTTTCTGTCAATCAGAAGGAACAATTTTCTTCATGACCCCAATACGGGGTCCAGCAGAAGCAATGCCCTTTTTTATGAGCTGTTAATCTCTTCCAAATCTTTTATGACAAAATCATAAGCATGTAATAAGATCATAACTCAAGTCTGGGCGTTACTCCTACTGGATTCTGTATTTTGGCAAAATTACTAAACACTTTAAATAAAAGAAGGAATATGAGGTAAAGATTTGTATTGACTTCTGAAGAACTGAGTTTACTGTCTGATTGCTGGCAAACATCTTTTTGATCAATATTCCAAAGTGGTCAAGTTTTTTTTTTTATTTTTTAGTTTTAAGTACAAAAAGTTTAGTGAAGGCAATATAAGGAGAAATTAATAACAGCACCTCAACATAATAAAACACATTAACAATAATTTGCAATCAGCCTGAAATGTACTCAATGACACATAAAAGGAAAAATAAAACCAAATTACATATTTACCTGATTTTCAAAAATAGAAATTTCTATTTTGAAAATTCGGTGACCACAAATAATTCTGTTTACTACTATATTTTAAAAAGTGGGTATTTAAAACAACGGATATGGCAAGTAAGTAGAAGTGCATTACTTATGTATTTATTAATTTCAAGGAAGTCTGGTCAAACTGCCAAAGGTGTTTTAAGCGAATACTGCCTAGTCCAAAATTAGAGGCAAATTCTAGGAATTATTTTATTTATTGTAAAATGATGTAATTAAATGATCTAATGCCCTATACTTAAACCTTATCTCACAGTCCAGTAAGATTCTGACGACGGGTTTTTCTTTACAGGGACAAGTTGCATAAGAACACACATGTATAGCATATTAGAAGCCAGGAAGCCAGATGTATCAACTCTTACACTGTGGGCTAGCCAAATCTTGAAATTATTTTTCCTCAGTTTTAAATACTATGTAAAGCAAAAGTCTATGTCCTGTGCAAGTCCTCAAACAAAACTTCCAAACCTAAAAAGCTGCAAAAAGCCTCTCCAACCCTAAGACTGGTCAATCTACACAGCTGGAACCAAGTAAGTGTTTCTGAATCAATTATTTCAGAGTAAGCGTTAATTTAGAAGCTCTCAAGCAAGGCTAAAATGTACTAAAGATAAAAGGAACTCATTAAAAAAAAAAAACAAAAAATACTTGAATTCTCTAATGTGGCAGAGAAAACCTAAACTTCCCTGACAATCTACGAAACAAACTGTTTTCCCTTAATGATGATTGGACGCCCTCTTTCCCGTCAGCACAACCACCACCAGAAACTACAGCAAAACACATTTCTCCTCTCTTGTCATTATTTATATACGTGTGTGTGCTGTTTACTGGAGTCCTCAGCCAAGGCCTTTACACGTGTTTGAGGACAAACTGCTGATCGCTGGGTGGGCAAGAAAAGGGTGCAGAGTGGTGGTTTTGTGTAATGCTGAGCGCATTAACGACTCACGGAAAAACCCTATTTATTTTACTTGTGGCTTTCAGAGTTAGACAAAAGAAGCTAAGAGTTGTTTGCAAAATCAAAACATAAACCCAAAACAGGGAATGTGGGCAAATTTACCTGGATCTTTCAGGCCAGCGTACTCTCTTCTCCTGAACTTTTAAAGTTATAAACCTTCTGTCTTCATTGTGTATCTGTTTTGCACACTCCACCACTTGTACAACTTGGGTTCTGAAACCTTCCTAACCTCTTACTTTTAAAAGAACAAATGTCTTGCTAAAGCTACGGAGGCGTCCTAGAGCCACGTGCCATTGCCTTTGAAAAGGAACACCTGTCCGGGCAACAGGACAGGTAAGAGGCAATGATTGCACTCGGGTCACCTGTGATTCTGCTTGGAGACACGCTCACACATTAAGTTGCTGTGACCAGGGACAAGGCAAACAACACCTCAGTACTGGAGGAAGGGAGGTTGAGAAAGGTCAAGCAGAAAAATGTGACCTTTCTCTATTTAATTTTATCAAGTTAAGTTAGGTTATGGTTCTAGGACTCTCAAACCTCTTTTGCTACCCACCAAAAGAAAAAAAAATCGTTTGCCTGAAACATTTTTCATCTGCAAGTTCTCTCAGCTGGGTGAACAGAGAAAAGGGGTTTCATACAATATATTGTTACCCCCAAAAGTCAACAGATGGCTAACCTCCCCGAAACAGAAAGGGGTCCGAAGCAGTTACTACCACCTTGGTGTGTCGGAGGTGAGTTCATTAACCATAGCGAGTCCTAAAAAAGACAAACTTATCATTTTTTCAATTTTACTTTAGTGGTAGGGAAAACAAATAGCAAAGAAGCCAGTGAGGTTCAAGAAAAAAAGTGGAACTTGAAATTCAAGTTCAATCTCTTCAAAAGAGAAGGCAATGTCGATAGTACCCCCCCTCACTGGCAGTTAAACCCAACATGCATGGGAACACCACCTTCAAAAATAAGTTCATAACAAAACATTTTCCTCAGGTGAGGCGGCACTTTTTGGCCTACTGGAACTGAGCACACGACTGTGTTAAGAGTAAAAGATTGTAATAACGAGAGACTGTCTTAGGTCTCTCAGCGTCCTCATGTACGAGTGGACAACGAGCTGAGGGCTACCTACGAACCAAATCCACCACAAGATTTGGTTCACTACAGAAGTTTAGTTTGCACGTCACACATGTCTCAATGCCAATCTCAATGTCCTAACCACTTCAGAATCGGCTTACCATTCTGTCAACCTTATATATTAGGATGAAATACTTGTAAGAAAGCTTTATAGGTCATATCTACACACATTCGAAAGTTCTTTTTGGAATGTTTCAGAATGCAACTAGGTGGGATGTTAACGAGTTGGCAAAAAAACACAAACATTGTTTCTTGGACTGCAGCAAAAAAACAAACAAAAACGCCATTTAAGGGGTCCCACAAGTACCCCAATTACAAATTCTGAAACCTGTGTTCACGACTTCCCTCCTACATTTACTGAATTTTGTTTCTCTCAAAGGAACACGGCAGCCACAACGCTTTTATCGTTATTGCCGACCCACCACATACAATTTACTCTCGGAAGTCCAAGTCCTATTCAAACAGCCTCGGTGATTATTTGGTTAATTGTATAAAGTTCTGAACTCTGTTACTCTGCTCCCCACATCCGCGTCGCCCTGACTTTACAAAACCTAATCATCCAGGTTCGGGGTCTTTGACTCATCAGAGAAGAATGCGGCTGAGGAGTTATCTATTAATCCAAACTGTCTCAGCTGGAAAGATTTCACCGAGAACTTTCAATGTCGAAAGGGAGGGGGCAGGGAACCGAAGGTATCTTTTGAACACGAACTTTCCCCGAGTTTTCCTTAACGCACCCACCCAAACACTCCCCACCGCTTTGAGCACCCGACGCAGAACTCCATCCTGACCCCCCGGGTCCCAACACTCGGAGGTCACCCAGGAGTCACTCTCGATTCCGCTTTTAAAATCGCAGGCAAACAAAGTTGAGCCTTATACTTACAGAAGTCTCCGAGAAGCCCTCAGAGTTACGCAATTCTAGGCACGCACCCACAAAAGCACACCCTCCGCAGCTGCACCCTTCCCGGGGCCACCGTCCGGGGCATTCCCACCCCCGGGACGCCGGCGCCCGGGGACCGGCGCCCGCGCCCCGCCCGCACTCGGGGAGAGCCGCGGCCGGCTCCGAGCCGCGCAGTACCTCTTCCTCCTGCAGGTTGGCCTCGTTCGGGGTGTTCTCCTTCTCGGCTTTGACGCCGTTGTTCATCTTCCCGGTCCTCCGGCGCCGGACAGGGCTGGGGCTCGGGGCTGGGCGAGGGCGCGCTCGCCCACTCTTCCCTTCCCCGGGCGCGGCGGGCGGGAGCCGGAGCAGCGGCGTCTCGAGTTCGGGCTCCCGGGAGCGGGCAACTCGGGAAGTGCGAGGCTGGCCGAGGAGGGGACGGCGACGCTCGGGACCCGGGCGGGGGACCTGGAGCGCGAGGGCGGGCGCGAGGGAGGGAAGGAAGGAAGGAAGAAAGGATGGGGCGAGGACGCGCGTCCCAGGAGTGACCCCGGAGAGCTGGGGATGTGGCCGACAAGGGGCTGGGGGGCGACCGCAGCCCGAGCCTAGCAGCTGCTGGAGGGAGGGGGCGAGAGGCGCCCGGAGAGGAGGAGGAGGAGGGCAGCGGGGCGCGGGCCGCGGCTGGGACGCTGGGACCCGGACAGCAGCTAAGTGCGCGCTCCTGGCAGGCTCTGGGAAGTCCGGGATCCGAGCTGCGCCCTTTCTCTCGCCTTCCTCCCTCCCCTCTCTCCTCCCTCTCCTCCTCCTCCCTCCGCCCTCCCTGGACGTGGGCTGCAGGCTGTGGTCCGGAGGGACCGGACGCGGACGGCGAAGACCCCCGCGGGAGGAGGGGCTGCGCGGAGGGCAGCGGCCCCGAGGCCCACGGGCGTGCGCCGGGGGGCGTGGGGGGCGCGGGCGGGAGCCCCCGACCCCAGCCTCTGGCTCTGCTGTAGGTCCGAGGGCGAGGACGGAAGGCCAGGGCTCCCGGGCTGCCCTGGTGGCCGTGCGGGGCCCGCGAGCTTGGGGCGGGGCTGCGAGGAGTCAGGCCCTGCCCGTGCGACCCCCGGGAAGTGTGAGGTGCTACTTTGGTTTGCGGGCTTCTCACGGCGGGTGGGCACCCCTGTCCCTAAGCCTACCCCACCTTCGGTACCGGGTTACACCTATCGGTTCCCTTCCTAGTCGGCAGCTGGAAATGACAGGCTGCGCGAACTCGAGTGACATCCGGGGGCAGCCTGAGCCGGGCCGGCGTGTTCAGGGCACAGCTTCAAGCCCACCTTAAACGCCGGGTCCTCCAAAACCTCCAGCGCCCCCCTTTGCCACCCCCCGCACCCCCCCCCACCGGCCGCTGTTGCTCTCCGCTAGGCTCCCCGGGGCCCCTGGTCAGACTCCTGCCACCGACCTCGTCCGACTGTTCGGGATTCTGATTAACTGGCTGGCTCTCTGCGGTGCGAGACCCCTCCCGGCAAGACGAGACCACGCCCCGTTTATCTGGCTCATCCCACGGCTTTTTAAATACGCTACCTGGTCTGTAGTAGACCTCGATAACTGTTTGTTGGCCAAGGGAATAATCCTCGCGGCAAGCCCAGCTGGACGCCCGCACAGATGATCTGCAGAGGGCGGGCGCTAAGCCGCTTGCAGGAGCGAGGGGCCCGGCCTGCGGGAGGCCGGCGCGCGGTGGGGACGCGCCGACGCCGAAAGGGCCGTGCGGGCTCCCATCCTCACCCGTGCAAGGGGCGGCCTTCTGTTTACCTCCCCGGTGTCCGCTCTTGGAGGAGATCCCAGTCTGACAGAGCGCTAACACCTGGCACCCATTCTTACCCACTTGAAGGCGATAATACGGCCAAGCTAACATTATTACTAAGGGAATGCCCCTGCTTCCTGCGCCACAGAGAGCTTGTCCACTACTGTATCATTTAAGCTTTCAAACTTGACGGCGACAAACACACATTTAAAACTCCATACAGCAGTAGGCTCTCCCTCACTTTCTACCACCAAGAACTCTCCCCCAGCCAGCGGTTCCTTTCCAGCACAGCGCCCATCACAATGTCTATTTATTTATTTGCTGGCTTTCTTGTTTCTCTCTGTCCCTGCCCCCTCGCCCTTCTTTACCCTATACCGGTTTAAGTGCTTCTGAGTCTGGGGCGAGGGTGACGGTGGGAATTAAAGATAAGGCTCCTGCTGTTAGGGAGTTTAAAGCGGTGTTGTGGCAACAAGACACCCAAAACAAGTCCACGGCAACACAATGGCAGATCCTGGTTCAAACTGTGGAAAGAAAAAACAATCCGCTTGAAGAGAATCAGGAAGAGAAAGAGTAGTGAATTTGAACTCATCTATTGGGTTTTTCTTGGCGCTGAGGGGTGTCTGAAGATTGTGATAAAGAGAGTTTATTGCTGTCATGATGTCATTTCTCTCTCTGGGGGGAAAAAGGACGTGCATCTGGATGTAAATAAACCCAGAGTCTGCTGCAATGGCAGCTGCAGTTCAGAAGAGGCAAGGACAGCAATTAATCTGGAAATTTGGACCCTTGTTTCCACTTCCAGTACCCCACTCTGCGATATGGGGAACCACAAGGGGGCAATGTCTTCCCAAGGAAGGGCCGAGAGGTGGTCTTGGGCCCCCAGTGCAGATTACAATGCCAGCACTTTGCCCTCCTTGGCCTTCGTTGCCTGCTACTGCATACACTGCACAGAAAGGTAGTGTCTTGGAGCCTGGCAAAGGCCCAAGAAAAATGACAGGTGATCTTGTCACTGATGGTTCCAGACTCCACTTGTAAGTAGGTGGAGGGCATGTGATCCCGGGGAGCTGGGAGAACCTCCCCTACCCGACCCAGGGAAATGTGGCTTACTTCCAAACGTAGAACCTGATGCCTTTGTCTTTAAGCCAAGCCAGCACTGTGTCCATTGTTAGAGTGGAAAAAACCTCTGAGATGAAAAAGAACAACAAGAATAAGTTCCACAACAACTGGTTCATTGTTGTGTCCCCGACATCTAGACACTAACACATAGTAGGCACTCAGTAATTCTTTTTGAATGAATGAACACGTTGTTTTATCAGTTTTGATTCTCGGGCCTCAAAGGCATTGTCAGATCCTTCCAAGACCCGCAGGAGGGACTGAATTAGGAAGCGTGGAGAGCCACCACAAGGGCACTAGGTGGCTTCCTGGGAGGGGTCTTCAGGCATTCTTCTGCAGAGAGGAGACCCTAGATGGAGAGCTCGTGCAGAATAGGACCACCGATGAGATGTCAAGCGATAAAATAACTAAAATCCCGACACTCAGCCCAGGGGCCCACAGCTCAGCCAGTCAGCTGGCACATCAGGCAGTTCACAACAACGCAGGAAGACCTAGAATATATAGTCGATGGTGAATGAAGTTCAAGGTGTTTTCAGAAAAGTGTGTGGGGATGGGGTAACATGCCAGTGAAAGGGGGACTCCTATTTTGTCCTTTTCTTTAGGAATGGTTTAGACTTATTTGGAAGAACAACTGAGTCATGCTGCCAAGAAAACTCACTAAGAATCTGTACGTTTGGCTATTTATAAAACTTTGTGAGCGTGGGGAGAGTTTGTGTCTGTGGAGGAAGAGGGGCATATGTACAATCATTTGGGATATAAATGATCTTTATGGCCTGTTTACCACTCTAAAGAAATTTTCAAAAGTGGTATCTCCTCAGTAGCAATAGTTTCCAGGAGCACTAAGAGTTACAAGACAACAAAGGGATTTTGTGTCCTGGAAAAATAGGGCTAATGACCAAGAAACATCTGCTTTCTTTCCTGCCCACCATTCTACTGCATTGCTTCTGGCCTAGCAGGTTCTGTGCTAGATTGATGGGGAAATATTTTACACACCTGTAGTTTTTATTACTCATCTCTTACATCTCTGGCTGGGTTCGTTTTGAGGTGTGTTTTAGGAAATCCAAATCTATGATTGTGTCTTAAATGTTTGTCTCTGGTAATTGCAAGCACGAAAGGTCGATTTTGAGGCAGGGGACTTGTACCTGTTAGCACAGCAGCAGGAAGCTGCAGCATCTACCATGTGTGTTGTGACAGTTAACTTTTCCACATCCTCTGTTGGACTAAAAAGTTTTTGAGGCCAGAGGTTGTATCTTACTGGTTTTTGTCATCCTTAACATTTCTTTCTCTGTCACCCACCCCCACCCACCTACAGGCTATCACCAATCACCATCCCTCCGAGTTTATTTATTACTTTTTAATTGTGGCTAACACTCTCTCTCTCTCTCTCTCCATAGTATTTACGATCTTACCCATTTTTAAGTGTATGGTTCAGTAATTTGAGGTATATTCACATTATTGTGCACCAACCTCCTGATGTTTACCTCCTAAATAGTTCTGAGATTCAATCACTTCCCTCCAATTATGTGTGGAGGCCCATGCAGCCACGTGGAGAGGCTCACGTGGGAGAGAATTACAGCCCCAGCTGAGCTCTCAGCGGACAGCCGGTACCAATTGCCAGCCTTGTGAGTGAGTTATCTTGAAGTGGATAATTGAGCCCTCATTTAGCTCGAGCTGACGCCACATGAAAGATGAGTTGTCTTTACTGAATTGTGCTCAAATTGCAAACTTATTAGCAAAAAAAGCGAACACTGTTGCTTTGAAACACTAAGTCTGAGGTTGGTTTGTTATACAGCAATAGATAACGGAAACATAATTATGTACCAAGAGGTGAGCTCCTGCTGTCACAGAAACCTAAAAGATGTGGCAGTGGTCGGGGGATCAGGTGGAGGATGGAAGCTGGAAGAACTCTGAGGAGTCTGCTAGTGAAGAACATTTTTAAAGGACAGTGGTATTACAGGCTGGAGAAAGGGGACCCCATTTATGTATTGGCAGAACAATTAGCTAAATTAGCCTGTTGTTATATGAAAGATAGAAAAGATAACTAATGAGCATGTGAATCTGGCTGAGGAGATATTTGGATAGAATGCTGAAAGGGTTGCATGGTTTATTTTAGATACTTAGTACAAGAGAAATGAGATCAGCTGCAAAAGGAACTGCTCCATTTTCAATCAGAATTTGGAGGAAACATAAAGAAGCCCAGACTTGCCGGATTCAAAATAAACTCTGTCATTCCTAGCTTCTCCAGTGGATAAAACTCTCAAAATAAGACATAGGCCAATGGTTAAGGTCAAATCCAAAGTGGTATCAGGAGAATATAGCCTTCCGTGAAGTTCAAGACATGGGTGTAGCTAGAAGACCCTGTGGTGGGCAGTCTCTATGATAATGGCCCCCAATGGTCCCTATCTCCTGGTATTCAGGTCCTCCCCTGGGTGTGAGCTGGACCTGATGACATGCTGTTAGTGAACAGAGCATGGTAAAAATGACGGATAGAACTTTTGGGTTAGATTATGAAGAGACCGAGGTCCCCACCTTACACGCCCTCTCTTGCTCTCTCGCTTGCTGCCCTACGTGGAAGCCAGCTGTTACAACGTGAGCTGCCCTATGGAGAGGCGCCTGTGGTGAGGAATGATGGAGGCTTCCATCCAAGAGCCAGAAAGGAACAGGGACTTCCAGTCCAGCAGCGCATAAGTAAGCCTGGAGGTGGATCCTCCCTGAGTGCAGCCTTAAATGAGACCTGTGTATAAACTAAATGTTTAAATCCTGCCCCCAAATTCATATAATGAAGCCCCAACCCCCAATGTGATAGTACGAGGGCAGGCTGATAAATTTTGCCTCCACTGTAATATTTTTGTTACATTAGACGCATTTGGATATACCCGGTTCTGTGTGGTCACGTGGTCCCTCCCCTCCATCATTCCTGACCTCGCACACACAGATGCTGACATTTTCACCCCGTGCGCATCGTAATGGAAGGATTCAGATAGGTCAAACAGCGCGCTGTTATTCTTAACAGAGGAAAAAGCTCCTCCAATTGGAATTCACAGACGAATGCAAGCCGTTTAGGGTGATCAGTGTGTTAATGTGAGGACAGTAAGACGCTGGGTGAGGTGGCTCATCTGCGATGAAGAGGTGAAGCCTGCGGTGAGGAAACGGTTTCAAACACAAAACCGATCTTTTAAAAGGACGTATTTCAAAAACTAGTGCAGCGTTGGCGGAAGTGTATTGAAATGTGTGATTTTGTAGAAAACAATTATGCAGCTTTGAAAATAAATGATGTAGGTATATTTCTTTTTTTATTTCATTAAAATATCTTTCCTGTTCATTTTCTATTTAAGTGGAGGTGAAATGTATCAGCCCACCTGCATACTGGGGCCTTTAGGCGGTAATAAGGCGGAGGTCATGAGGGTAGAGCCCCCCGATGAGATTCATGCCCTATAACTAGAAGAGAAATAGATGCCAAAGCTTCTCCTCTCTCTGCCATGTGAGGATACAATGAGAAGGTAGCCATCCGCAAGCCAGGAAGATGGCCCTGGCCCAAGAACCAAATTGGCTGGCACCTTGACCTTGGACTTCCAACCTCCAGAACCGAGAAATACCAGTAAATGCCTATTGTTGAAGCCATTTAGTTAATGATACTTAATTATGGTAGGCTGAGCTGGCTAAATCAAGACCACAGCCTGGCTGACCTTGGTTATGGCCTTCGAGAGACCTTGAGGGAGAGGGACCCAGCGAAGCAGAGCTTTGGATTCCTAACTAACAGAAGCTGTAAGACAGTAACAAGATTATTGTTTCAAGCCATAAAGTTTGAAGGTAACTTGTTATACAGCAATAGATAAGCTGTCCCTCAGAAAGATTTAAGGTAGTACCTCAAAGATCCTTTTAACTAGACAGCAGGGTTTCTAAGAACATAACCCACAACCGTCTCAACACTGACCCATGGTAGAGAAGGGCCTGTCTTTGAAAAAAATTTGGGAATGGATTTTGCCAAGGGAAATGATTGTAACTTGAACTGTAAGAAACCTATGGCTATTTAAGGATCTCTACTAGCTTGTACTGAAACAGAGACTCTTCATAATGAATAGAGGCCTCTGGACCTTCAACTTTATAGGCAGGAAGCAGCCTGAGGAAGCTACTCATCTGTAATTATGGGCTGTTTCCAGAAAGGAAGATGACTTAATATGGAGCAAAGAGCGGCTGAGAATCATTTCCAAAGAGCAGGAGTGAGGTGAATCAAGGAACTGGTATCATTTGACTGGTTGGAGTTCAGAATTGCTATGGATCACCTTCCAATGACACTGTCATTTTCTCCCCTTTTTGAGTGGGAGTGCCTAGTAGAGGTTTTCTGCCCCCGCCTTGGATACTGGGTGTGTGAAGGACAGATACTTTGTGTCTTTAGTTCACTGGTCTTCAGGTCATGAGCAAACGTGTATGAAGAGCCATAGTCAAGGAACCACATCTGCCCTTGGGTCTGATAGAGATGCCAATATCCTAGACCAGGAGTTGGCAATTTTTTTCTGCATGACATCAGATAGTAAATATTTTAGGCTTTTGCAATCACATGTGTGATCTCTGTAGCATGTTCTTTTGTGTTTTTGTTTCTTATAACCCTGTGAAAACCATTCTTACCTTGGGAGCTATACAAAAACCGTCTGCAGGGTGGATTTGGCCCATATACTGTGGTTTCCTCACCCCTGTCTTAGATTATGAAATGATGTGTAAAGGGATGAGATATTTTGCTATCTTAGGGGAAGAAATGGTGTATTTTTCATATTGGAAGGTAAATGTATTGTTGTGGCTAGAGGGTGGATTGTGGTAGCTAGTCTTCAAACATGGCCCCAAATGACTTCAGCTTTTTGTGTATGCATGCACTCCTGCCATCAGGAGTTGGAGCTTATGTGCCCTGCCCTTGAATCTGAGCTGGGCTTGTTTCTGCTTTGACCAGTAGAATATGGAGGAATGACATTCTGGGAATTCTGGGCCCGAGCATTAACAAATCCTGGCAGCTTCTGTGTCCAACCTTTTGGAACCCAGCTTCCATGTAAGGACAGATGTTGAAAAGAGGATGGAAGTGAAAGTCATTTTCAAGGGGGAAGCTACTTGATTTAACAAATGATTGAATGTGGAGGATAAGAGGAAACAGGGCATTTGGCTTAAAAACCAGGTTTCCAGGCTGCACAGATTTTGTGATGCCAACTCCAAAAAGAAAAGAAAAAGAGACAGATGTCTGGAGGAGAAGACCTGGTTGTATGGATAGATGGGGAGGTCAGCATCAGGCATGTGAAGTTTGCTAGTGTCTGGAGTCAGGCTGGCTTTTGGAGAATGAGTCTGCAGCCCAGAAGAGATAGGAGATAATACTTATATTTGGGTGCCATCTGAATCGAAATCACAAGTGAGCTTTAAATAATAACAAGGTGAGAGTGTAGAGTCATAGGAAATACCTATGCTTGAGACAGGGAGAAATACTAGCTAGAAAACAGATAGACCGAGCAGTCCAATGTAAGCAGAAATGTGCCCACTAATAAAAATAATAGCTGCTGACACACTGAACAGGGGACCATGCTACAAACTTCACAGGGTTGTCACATTTTATTGTTTGCAGATGGCAGGTTAAACATAAACATTTTTATTCACTTTGTTCCAAAACCTCTAATAAAAGCACAGAAAGAATTTGTTGTCATTATTTTAGGATATAAGCTAACAAGGATAAGAGAATGAAAGAAAACAATAGCAGTAAAATTTGGGAAGCTGCAATGCATACAGATAAATACCGAGAGAACAAAATCACATACCTGATGGGAGAAAACTGAGAAGCAACCTTACACTGAAGGCTGCCCAAGAGATTCAAGCCCTGAGAACAGCTGGCACCTCGGAAGCGAGGTGAAAATGGGGCTGCGACCTGGAGGATTGATCGAAAGGCAAGTGGTTTGTACCCAGATTCCTTTCCCTTTATTCCTCATGTTTTAATGTTAAATTAACATTTTCAGTGTCTCCCCTCTTTTTAGGAATATCCAAGAGGAAATGAGAAACTAGAATTCCTTTTTTTTTTTTTTTTTTTTTTTTTGCTATTTTCCTTTTAAGTGCTGAATTTACTGATAGGGATACGAGTGTATTTGCAATGAGTAGAAAAAGGGGAATTAAAAACACCACCTTTCTATATTGTCACTATTCCATCTGGGCATACATTAAAAATTAGTGTAAAATTTATATGCTTGTAAATTCATCAATGCTAGAGGGAGCATCTCCATTAGGGAAAGTTACAAAGAAAAAAAATATTAATATACACAGCTCCCTTATTTTGTTTTTTCCTTTCTACCTTTTAAGCCCTTCATCCCCTGCCCACTTCTGGCAACCACCAATCTGTTCTCTGTATCTACGAGCTTTTGTTTTTTAGCCTCCATATGTGAGAGAGATCATACAGTATCTGTCTTTCTCCGTCTGACTTATTTTACTCAGCATAATGCCCTCAGGGTCCATCCATGTTGTCACAAATGGCAAGTTTCATTCTTTTTTGTGGCTGAGTAATATTCCTGTGTGTGTGTGTGTGTGTGTGTGTGTGTGTGTAAAACAATTCTTTTATCTATTTATCCATCAATAGACACTTAGGTTGTTTTCATATCTTGGCTATTGTAAATTATGCTGCAATGAACGTGAGGGTGACTGTATCTTTTTGAGATAGTGTTTTCATTTTTCTTTGGATAAATTACTGGATCATATGGTAGTTTTCTATTTTTAATATTTTAAGGAAACTCCATGCTGTTTTCCATAGTGGGTGTACCAATTTACATTCCCACCAACAGTGCATGAGGGTTCCCTTCTCTCCACATCCTCGCCAACTCTTGTTATTTCTTGTCTTTTTGATAATAGCTATTCCAGGAGGTGTGAGATGACATCTCACTGTGGTTTTTAATTTCCCTGATAATTAATGATGTTGAGCATCTTTTCACATACCTGTTGGCCATCTGTATGTTCTCTTTGGAAAAATGTCTATTCAGAGCCTCTGCCTATATTTTAATCGGATTTTATTTTTGTTTTTGCTATTGAGTTGTGTGAGTTCTTTACCTATTTTGGATAGTAGACCCTCATCAGTTATATGATTTGTAAATATTTTCTCTCATTTAGTAGGTTGCCTTTCCATTTTATTGGTAGTTGCCTTTGCTGTGCAGAAGCTTTTTTTAAATTTGATAAAGTCCCATTTGATTGTTTTGCTTTTGTTCCTTTTGCCAAGACCTATATCCAGGAGCTCAGGTATTTCTTCATTTTTATTAGACATTTACTTCTCTTCAAATGAAAAAGTCTTATCAAATCAGCTTAAGTATAAAGTAAATGCACAAATTTTTAAGAGGCAAAAACTTATTAGGTAAGATAATAATTACCTATAGATAATAATGACTCGGTAAGATAAGCATCAGTGGCTGAAAAGTTGCACAGTTGAATCTTTGTGTATGTGTGTATAAATTAGGGTTTCAATAATATTAAGCATTACTGTAATTTTTGCCCTAAGTGACCCACTTTCAAATTTGTATCTTTCTTGAATATGACTTATTATAAATGTAATATGGACATTCTCTGCCTGAAAAGGTTCAAAACTAGTGGCTAAATATTCGAGTATTCATCGTGGTACAATATGTTCTTTCAACAGTATGTTTCAACTAGTTTATTAATTGGTTTAATTGTTTTATATTTATTTTTAAATCAATTTTTAATATATAAATGGCATCATAATATACTAATGCTCAATTTTTGTTTTTTTTTTCAATTAAATACATATTATGAACATTTATATCAAGGTATCTAGGTTTTGAAATTTTCTCTTTTTTAAATGTAGATTTCCACTGTGCGTGCACAAGTTCTATATGGATGAACATTTAAATTGTTTACAGTTTTTTTTAATATTAAACAATGCCGTGGTGAACATTCATATACAAATTTCTTTGTACATTGCCTGATTATTTCCTTAGAATCCATTCTAAAGAAATAGCTAGGTCAGATAGTAGGCAAATTTTGTGTTGATATTTATTGTTAGAAAGTTAATACAATTTACATTCACTCCTACTGTGTATGAGAGTGACCATTTCATTATAGCATTCTCATCACGGGAGAAATCTTTTTTTCATTTTGCCAATCATTATTCTTTTATTTTTTCTTTTTACCTTTTGACCACCTTTACCCACTTCTCCCATATTATTCTTTTAATTTACATTTCTTGATTGTTAGAAGGTCTAACCAACTTCTCATCTGTTTATAACCATTTGAAATTGCCTTTCATGTTTTTCTCCATTTTTCTAGTGAGATGTTTGCCTTTTTCTAACCGATCTTTGAAATTATTTTGACTGTTATGATATAGTACGGAACAGGAAAGACACAAACCCTATTTGCATGGGCAAGACAGTTTGTTAAGCAGTTATGATCACGTGGAACATACGCTAGAAGTGTGGAAGTTCAAATTTCTGGGAACTTCCTAAACGTGCCAAATAAACACCTTGGGTGGTCAGTAGAGGCTTCTAGGAGGTTGTGACATTTCACGGAGTCCTAAAGGATGGCCCGTTAAAGTGGTAGTGGTAGGAGTGGTGAAGGTTCCAGTTAGCAACTAGCCTGAAGGAAAGAGAGGGGAATTTGTCTAGATAATGGAAAAAAACTGAAGAATGCAAAAAATGGCAAGAGATTAGCTTAGAAAAGTAAGGGGGAGCAGATTATGAAGAGCTTAAGAATTTCATAAGTTATAGGAAGTAATTTGGACTTTATCTTAAAACAGTAATAAAATGTATTCACTAGAATACTTTCAGTGGCAAGTAACAGCAAAAAAAGCCTGACTGCAAATTATTTAAATAATGAAAACTTTAAACATTTTACATTATGTGGAGTGTGGCCCTGGTTGGTTTATCATTTCACTCTGCCATTCTCAGTGTGTGTAGTACCTCTTATGATCCCATGATAAATCCCTTTATAGTCCCAAACTAACTGCAGCAGTTCTAAGCCTCATATCCTTATACAATTATGGTCAATGGCCTGGGAAAAAACAGTCAAGAGTCTGTTAACAGGGAAAAAAGTCTTTCCCAGAAGCCTTCAGCAGAATTCCTCATCTCTCACTGGCCAGAACTAGATCACAGGGGAACCCCTGCCTGCACTGAATGCTGGGAAAGTATCTGCCATTTTCATCCCTCGTGATGGGAGATGACTTCTATCTGCAAGGAAGAAAGAAATGTAATAGCTACAGGTAGGAAACAAACAGTGTTGTTCTCAGCATTTGAAAGAGTTTGAGCAAACACATGATGTGATTCAATTTACATTTACTTCTCTAGTCCTCGAGGTCTTCATCCTTTCCTCTCCATCACCCCATTCTCTACTCTCAGCCACCACGTTTTTATTTAAGTATAACAGGCTTATTCTCTACAACATCACTAAACATTCATGACTGTTTGATTAATTCTGATAGCATTTGACATGAACAGTTCAGAAAGTACCTTAATTGATCTAAAAATGTTCTTTTTTTTTTTTTTTTTTTTTTAATGTGGATAAGTTCCCTGGCTGGGAATGGAACCCAGGCCGCAGCGCTGACAGCGCCAAAGCCTAGCCACTACACCACCAGGGAACTCCCTAAAAATGTTCTAAAATAACTAATATTGATATTTTACAGGCACATGAGCCATTTTTTTCCTTCTTTCATTTAAAACTTTTCTTCCATCCATTTACCACAAAAGATTATTTGAGTGCCTGTCGTGGTCTTGCATCTGACTAAGTCTAGCACTCTCTTAGCTTTCTTCTGTTTATAATTTTTTTCTTTTCCTTTTTGTTTTAGAAATAATTTCAAACTGACAAAGAAGGCTGCAAGAATAGCACAGGAAATTCTCATATACTGTTCACCGAGAGACACTGTCACTTTTTATGAACTGTTTCAATAATGTCCTTTAAAATAGAAGGGTCCAATCCAGGGTCACACATTGGTATGTGTGTTTGTGTATTGTTAGGTCTCTTCAGTTTCCTTAAATCTGGACTACTTCCTTGGTTATTTTGTAGAATATCCCTCAATTGGTTTTGTCTTCCGTTTCTTCATGATTAGATGAAAGTTGAGCGTTTTTGGCAGGGATCTCACAGAAGGGATGCTGTGCATCCCCATCATGTAGCACGGGTCAGTTGGATGGAAAATAATGTTAATAGTGTCTAATGGTAAAATTACTCTTTTTCCCTCTTGTAGCTAATAACTGTTTTGTAGGGAGGAATTTTGTGGCTTTGTAAATATCCTGTTCTCATTCAGTTTTCATCTTCCGGTTTTAGCATCAATTCATGCTTCCTGTCTGAATTATTGCTACGTATAATGATGGAGAAGTGGCGATTTTCTAATTCCATCACTCCTTTTAAACTTACAAGTTGGCCTTCCACCCTAAGGAAGAAGTTTGTCTTCTCCCCATGTGTTTATTCATTTGTCTATTTATGTCAGTGTGGACTCCTATCATTATTTATTTTGAGGGTCAAATTGTCCTAATTTTGGCTCAGATTTGGACCCCCATTTAGGCTGTCTCCTGTGTCCTTTCCATATGTCTCATCAGTCTGTGGGTATTTTATTACTTTCTGGTACAAGAAGATGTTTCAGATTCATGTTGTGCCTTCCATGTGCCAGGCCTGGAATCAGCCATTTCTATAAGGAGCGCTTTAGTGAAAAATCATATTTAGATACCAAGACCTAGGCGTGAGGTGTGCTCACTGCTACAGGTCGTCTTAGTGGACAGAACTAGGGAACATGTAAATGTGTACACGCGCACACAGGTTTTTTTTGCATGTGTTTGGTATATAAACATAGACACTCATATTTGTTTCTACATCTCTATATCACATCAATCCCTGTAATTCCAATCCAGCACATAGAGCTCCTTCTGGTTTTTTCCTTTCCCATATTTGTAATTCCCGTCTCCAACAGTGAGAAACCTGGCTCTCATTATCCTCCGTGTCTATTTATTGCTCAATTTCCCCCTATGTACTCTTCCAACGCCTGCGAGCCGGTCACCCTTGTGTAAACTCCAACCACCTTTCGTGCTCAGAGCTGCGTAACGATGTTTGAATTAAATTATGAAGGAAGAAAGGAAAGAAGGTTGCTCACGATTATTAAACATTTTAATTAATTAAATAAATTCACCATCTCTAATATTTAAGGTACCTTTCAGTAACCAATAGAAAAGTGGTCAAAGGACACAGAGAGGCAATTCACTTAAGAAAGGTAATAGCTAGATGTTGCCCACAACCTAAAAATTCGTAAGCAGGGGATTGAATAAATAGATTGTATTACATAGTGTGTACTGGGCAACCATTAAATAGAATTAATATAGATCCCTATTTACTGATTTGAAAAGACTTAGGCATTACAGGAAAAAATTATTACAACATAATACCTATTTGATATCCTATTTTATATATATGTGTGCATAACAGAAAAAAGAGCATGAAAGATTATAAAGGAAAATATTAACACTATTTCCAAATCTCACAACAATAGATATTATGAAAGATTCTTAGGCGATACTCTGAAACCTCCCTTTGCCAAGTACCTGAGTTTAATACACTTTGACTATTTAGCTAAGTCTTTGTGTCCTTTTCAAGAAAATAAAATTATATATATATGAGAGAGAGAGAGAGAGTGTGTGTGTGTATATATATGTGTGTGTGTGTGTGTGTGTGTGTGTATATATGTGTGTGTGTGTGTATATATATATATGTGTGTGTGTGTGTGTGTGTGTGTGTGTGTGTGTATATATATATATATATATAAAATCAAGTAAAGAGAAAGTATGACATTTGTAAAATTCTGTGAGAAGTCCTTTGGAGAAAGAATGCTTGCCCGGTGTTAAACAGTTTTATCAGAGAACAGAAACATTGTCCCCTCACTACCTATGTGACATACCTAAGTTGTAATTGGCTTTTACCATTTCATAGCCTACTATGATGTAAGACAGTTGTGTTTTACCTGAGAGAAGGTATGAAAAGTGCATTCCCCCTGTCTCCATAGAAAATGAAAACCACAGTATCATTTTATATTGATAGAAAATTTGAAGACTGGTAATTTCCTATACAAACTGTATGTCAGGGTAACCACATGATTAATGAGGGGAAATTTCTCTTTAGAGAAGTATTCCAGCTAATATACAAAAAAGGAATGATAGAATCTCACAATGTTGCAACCATCAGTGAATAATGAACTAAGCGGTGATGATCAGTGATTGTCTTTCCACACAAAACAGACACAACCCAACCTGCACCTCCTGATGGAAGAACGCACCACCACTTATAAAATGTTCTTGTCAGACATTTGATCCTGAATCTGATTTAACAAATGCATGACTGGAAACAGGGAACCCAGGAACATGTGAAAAGCACCATGAGGGTGCATTTAACAAAACCCAGAGTCTATGGGAAATTGCAGAACAAACCACCGGATTTGCTCATCAAACAGACTGCAAGGAGGGGAAAAGGATGGTTTTGATTAGGACTCTGATTTGAGCAGACAATAAAATAAACAAAACGGTGTGACCGTTGAAGAAATCTGAACGTTAATTGGGTATTTCATGACATTAAACATTTTTTTATAAATTTCAGGTGTCATCATGGTATTGTTCTTTAATTTTTATAAGGTCCTACAAAAGAACCTTCTGGAGGAGCTGCAAATATTCTAGATCTTAAATTGGGGGGTGGTTTCATAGCTGCAGACATGTGTAAAAATTCCCCATTCACTGAACTACACTCTTAAGATTTGGACACTTTACTCTATGTAATTTTTAAGAGGATTTTTTTCTGAAATTTTTACAGATAAGATGTAATCATGTCTGGGATTAGCTTTAAAATACTCCAAGATGACTCATGGAAGATTGGCCATGAGTCGTTAAGTGTTGAAGCTGAAGGATGACTTATAATACAATTATTGTACATGTTTGACATTTTTCATAATATAAGTTTATTTTTTTAAATGTCTGGCAAAATAGTGTTACCAAGGATGTTAAACAATGGAACCCCTCATATACTGCTGGTGAGAATGTAAATTATAAATTGGACAACTATTGCATATTATCTAGTAAAACTGAAGATGGATATGTCTCATAACTCAGCAATTTCTGAGGTTATAACCTAGCATGAAATGCTTGTGCTCACACATCCATGTACACGTAAGACCATTCACACAACATTGCTTATGATGAACCACAATAAAAAGGGAAGGAAACAACTCGAATATAAATTGACAGGAGGATGAATAAATAAATTGTGGTATATTCACACAATGTAATTCTATACCTCTGAGTTACAGCTATACTAATCAACATGAATGAATCACAAGATGAGTGAGCAAAAACTTTGTAAGTTGCAGAAGAATACTACAGCAAGACCATTAATTAAATGTCCAAAATTTGCAAATTAGAATGATATATTTTAGGGACGGATATATATACTATAAAGAAAAGCAAGTGAATGATAATGCAGAGTGATACAGTGGGGTAGAGGCCCATAGGAGCTTCCAAGATTCTGATAATATTCTACTTCTTAAGTGATGCGTGTTTACTTTAATATCATTTTTTGTTCCACATATGTGTTACAAAAACTTACATGTGTAGAACTATTTTATAATAAAAAAATAAATTTTAACCATATCTTGTTGTTGTTCAACTGCCTTAGGACCTGACTCATAGGTAGTGGTGTGGTATGATGCAAAAAATACTGATCATCATGAATTTAAGGGACCTGATTTTTAGACCCAGCTGTACCATTATCTAGTCCTGTGACCTTGTATAAATCTAACTTCTCTTAACCCAAGTTCTTTCATTGAGAAAATGAGCTGATCAGCATTTCCCAACTATGTTCTTCAGCAGAACACCAGCTCTAAGATATAGACATTTTGGGGCAACAGAAACCAAAGAAAGTTTTGTGGTCTAATTAGTTTGGGGAATTCCAGATTAAACAATAGTAAGAAAGTCTCCCTAAAGCAAAACTTCTCAGAGCCTTGAATTAATGACAGAAACCTAAATCCAGGTTTCTTTATTTTTCTTCCAAGACTCTTTACATTAAATAACACTTACATTTTTTTTTAATTCATTTTTATTGTTAGACTTATTGGGGTGACATCTGTTAGCAAGGATTGCATAGGTTTCAGGCATACAGTTCTACAGTGCATTGTCAACTTGTTGTATAATAAGTTCACCACCTAATGTGACTTCTCTTTCCATCACCTTATATTTAGCTTCCCCCCGCTCCTCTCCCACCCCCTCCCCTTTCTCCCCTCCCTACCCACTCGTCCCCAAATAAACATTAAACTATTGATTGTGTCCATGAGTTATTTGTTTGTTCATTTCTTTTTTTCTTTGCTTTCAGTTTTATATTCCGCATATGAGTGAAATCATGCAGTTCTTTGTTTTTTCTGTCTGGCTTATTTCACTTAGCAATAACACTTAAATTTTAATGTATTGGTTAGTCTACTATCTTGAGTCAAACAATGGCCAATGAAATGTTTCAAATGGGCATATGTTCTGTAAGTAGTAATAGGTTTCAAATAGCTGAAATCCATAGTTTTTAGAACCTCTGATTATCATCAATGGTAGCTGGATAAAATTGTAGGGTTCGGAAATACAGAGTCATTCAAGAAGATACCATACTTACCATGTAGCTGCATTACTGGGCAAGCTTTGAGTTCTAGTTTAGTCAACGAGATTAACTGGAATGCTTGGTGCATTTTATCAAGCTGATTGTCATGCTGCAGCCTTCCTATCCCAGCCTTTTTATCAATAATGCTACCAAGATACACTAATTGTTTTAAATGTGCTATAAAACTTTCTGTCTGGACCAGATTAATGTAGATCCATTTTCCCCTGCTCCTCCCCATGAAGCACAATTATAAACGCTGCAGATAGCACAAGAGACAACCAAAGGAGATCTCTAAAGGGTGGTAAGGACAAAGTGAGCTCGTTTGGGATCCTGGAGCCGGAGGAACAGGACAGCAGCAGGCCACCTTGCAGCTGCCTACCCCAGACCTGGGCATTTCTCACCCCTGGGCTAGTGACACAAGGCAGGCCAGGGAGGCTCATTCCTCCCCTGGATTGAAGTGGAACCCCTCTGACATTAGGAGATAGTGACACAAGCAGCAAGGGGGCTTGATTTGAAACCTCACCAAAAATAAGTGGCCAGCGGACACGTCCTTATTCCCCAGGGGCCTGAGGCTCCGCTTTCTGCCAAGAGACACTAAGATGGGCTGATGGAACAGGAAGAGCAATCCTGCTACAGCAGGCAGGCTGGTCCAGGAGTCCTGTGTCCCTGTGGGCCCTCGGCCCTCCATCCCCACCCAGGGTCACCAGGTGTGACAGAGTCGATGTTTGAATTCCTCCAAAATTCACATATCAAAACCTTTGCACCCAGTGTGGCTGTATTTGGAGATGGGGACTCTACAGAAGTAACTAAGGTTAAATGAGGTCACCAGGGTAGAGCTGGATCCAATAGCTTTAGTGTCCCTATAAGAAGAGACCTCACAGAGCTCACCCTTGCTAGTGCCCTTGCTCTCTCCCTGTTCAGAGGAAAGGCCGTGTGAGGACCAGGGGAGAAGGAAGCTGGCTTCAAGCCACAGAGAGGCCTCACTAGAAACAGAATTTGCGGGCACCTTGATTATGGACTAGACCCGTGGTTCTCAACCTTCCTAATGCCACGACCCTTTAATCAGTTCCTCATGTTGTGGTGATCCCCAACCATAAAATTATTGGTAGCTGCTCTCTACACATGTGTGACTGGTCCACATAAGTGCATGTCCGCATACGTATGTGTTTTCCGATGGTCTTAGGCGACCCCTGTGAAAGGGTCGTTCGACCCCCAAAGGGGTCGCGACCCACAGGTTGAGAACCGCTGGACTAGAACCTCCTGTCTTGGTCTGTTCAAGCTGCTATAACAAAACACCAATGATGCATGGTTTATAAACAACAGGAATTTATTTCTCACAGCTCTGGAGAGTGGAAGTCTAAGACTAAGTGGCCAGCATGGTCACGTTCTGGTGAGGACTTGCTTTTTGGTTCATAGCTGGGGACTTCTTCCTGTGTCTGCACATGGTGGAAGGGGTAAGAACCTCTGTGGGGCCTCTCTTTTATGAACACTAATCCCATTCATGAGTTCTCTACCCTCATGACCTAATCACCTCCCCAAGGCCCCACCTCCTAATTTCATCATCTTTGGGGGTGCATAGGATTTCAACATAGGAATTTGCGGGTGGGACACAAACGTTCAGACCTCAGTACCTGCAGAACTGAGAAAATAAATTTCTGTTGTTGGAGCCACCCAATCTGTGGTATTTTGTTACGGCAGCCCAAGCAGACTAACATACAGGGTTGGGGCGAATGGGCAAGAAGAACCCATCTAGAGCAAGTGGTCTGGTCCGCAAAGCCCCCTTGTCCCCATAAGCCAAGATTCTCTCTCTGTCCGGAGCATCTAGGGAAGCTGGGGGGACAAAGAACAAAGGAGGAGGAATCATTGTATCTGGTACGAAGGCTTACTATGTGGCTACAGTAATCAAGATAGTGTGGCATTGGTGGAGAGATAGACATATTCAACAATAGAACAGAATAAAGATTCCAAGAATATGTCCAATTGACTTTTGCCAAAGGTGCAAAAGGCAATTCAATAGGGGAAAGTTAGCCTTTTCAACAAATGGTAGTGGAAGATAAATAAACCTTACATCTACACAAAAATTATCTCCAAATGGGTTACTGATTTAATGTAAAAGGTAAAACTATGACGTTTTTAGAAATAAAGCATGGGAGAAAATCTTTATGATCCAGGGCTAGGCAAAGCACGCTTAGACTTGATATAAAAGCATGATCCATAAAAGGAAAACTTGATAAATTGGACTTCATCAAAATTGAAAACATTTCCTCTCCAAAAGACCCTGTTAAGAAGATGAAAACAATTACAGACTGGGAATGAATATTTCCAAACCACTTATCTGACAAAGGACTAGTATCTGGAATACATAAAGAACTCAGGAAAAAAGAAAAGAAAAGAAAAGAATTCACAAAGTTCAACAGTAAACTACCAAACAAATCAATTAGAAAATGGGCAAAAGACATGAACAGACATTTCAATGATGAGGATATACAGATGGCAAATAAACACAGGATATGATGTTCAACATCATTAACCTCCAGGGAAATAAAAATTAAAACCACAATGAAATACCACTACACATTCATCAGGAGAGCTAAAATTAAAGTCTCAGCACTGAATGTTTGTGAGGATGTAGAGAAACTGGATCACTCATATATTGCTGGTGGGAATTTAAAATAGTACAGACAGTCTGGAAAATAGTTGGGCAGTTTCCAGTAAAACTAAACATGCAATTCCCCATATGACCCAGCCATGATACCCTTGGGCATTTACCCCAGAAAAATGAAAACTTGCATTCACACAAAAACTTGTACGTGAACGTTCATCGGAACCTTATTTGTAATAGGCAAAATCCGGAATCAGCCTAGATGTCCTCCAACAGGTTAATGGTCAGATACGCGGTGGAACCTCCATACCATGGACTACTACTCAGCAATGCAGAGGAATGAGCTGCTGATACCCAGGGCAAGTTGGATGAGGTTCCAAGGAATTATACTGAGTGAAAAACGCTAGTCCCCAAAGGTTGCATACTGTGTGATTCCATTTATGTAACATTTTTTTTTTAATGACAAAATTTTAGAAATGGAGGTAAGATGGATGTCAGGGAAAGGAGCTTTGGGGTGGGTCAAGAAAGAGGTAGGCACAGTTTAAAGGGGCAACAGAGGGATTGTAAGAATGTAGTAAATGCTTATGCATACATGGACACAAATGGGTACTAGTAGTAAAACCAGGGAAATTTGAGTAAGATCAGTGTATTGTAGCCATTGTAGTCAATAGTTTATGTTATTGTAGTCAATAGTTGCAAAACGTTACCACTAGGGAAAACTGAATAAAGTATGAGGAGTCTCTGTGTATTATTTCTTAACAACTGCATGTAAATCTACAATTAGTAATAAAAATTTCAATTAAAAAAATGTGAACGCCTAGAACTCATGGTCAATAGCAACAGGGATGATTTTACAATTCCTTAGAAGAGTAAATGGCAGTATACAAAAGGAAGAGAAAGGAATTTGAAGGCAATTAAGAAAGACAAGGAAGAGAAAAGCTGTAAGAACACCCTGGCAGCACCTTTGAATTTTAGAAATATAGATAACACACTAAGTTGCTAAAAGAACTGAACTTTCTTCTCCATATGTTATCTTCATTCAATTTCTAACTATTAAAGCGGCTGGTCTATTTGCAAAATACAGGTATGGAGCTCTAAATGCATCTGGATCTAATTTGATGGAATTCTTTCCATTTTAAGATGGGTATATCTTATTTCCCTGACTTTCAGTGTACAGCCTGAGCAGATTCAAACATTTCTGGCAATGATTAATTTGCTTTTGATTTGTCATGTGTAATCTTGTAATTTTAGGGTTTCCTTCCAATCTTTTGACTTGGTGCTTCTTGACGTAAATGGTTTACCTTGAAAATTGTCCAGTGTTCATCAATGTATCCATGTAAGGCAAGATCAAAAAAGCACTGCCTCCCAGTTTTCATTTGCCTTGTCAGGGATCAGTCATTTGCCAAAAATTATTCTTCGATGTCCCCGAATCTCCTATTTCTCTGCTTCTGAAATTACATTAAATTACAATGGTTGGAAGCTAATTACTCATAGAAATAGCATTGTAGCAAAGTGACTTCCCAGCTCAGTTGCATTTCATGGTCTACACAGCCTCTTTTAAAATATCAGGTGCTAGACTCTACCCTATTCTTAATAATAATGGTGTCATCCATAAACAACTCTGTGAAGTATGTTACTGTTATTATCCTAATTTCACAGATGAAATGACTGAAGTACAGAAAAGATCGGTGACTTGCTCACAGACACACATAGCTGGAATTTGGACTCAGACAAGCTGACTCCAGAATCTATACTCTTGATCTCTAAGCCTCTTATTACTTCCTGAATCAGAGTTTTCTAAGAGATTGGTGTCTGAATATCTCTTATTCTATAAAACAAACACATGTCCACAGCGCCAGGCTTTAGGACATCTGGGTTAAAAAACTGTTCTGCTGGAGATGCTCACTAGCTGAGGGAGGTGCTTATGCTCAGCCAGGAGCTAATAGCTTCCTGTTGACTGACCTGCCTGTCCTGAAATAGGTACCATCTGTTGCAGCTAAGTGTTTTACATACATTTTCTCCTTATAACTCTCCTTCAAGGTAAATATTATCATCATTATTTTATAGATGAAGAAACTGAGGCTCGGAGGAGACAACCTGCCCCAGGTCACTCTCAGCTGGTAAGCGGCAGAGGCAGGATTTCAACTCCGAAGCCCAAACTCTTAACAGTAATACTGCTTCTTCCATTAAAAGTCGACCAGTCAATCTTGATCAACTGGTTAGAGCACCTGTCCTGAGGTATTAGCAAAGAAGTGTCCCCAGAGGTGCTCTGTAATCTTCAAAGCGGAACCATAAACATGATTAGCTTTCAAGACTCCAGGGGAAAATTGTAATGGGAGAACCTCAGGCACCGTGATAAATCTGCAGGAAAGATGGATGGGGGCTAGGAGGTCTGCTCAGCACCTTCTCAGGTTACAGCACCTCTGTACCCACCCACCCACCCCCAAAAGCTGCCCTCTGGGGAAAAGCAACAATAATTTGACCCTATCTTCCTCAATCCTCACTCTTCCTTTTCCTTCTTGGGATCTACCATGAAACTTTGCCATGTGCCCTACAATGTGGAGAACATTTTTAAAAAATGTTCTGGGTATGATTGTTAATGTTTGACCAGTTTAAATAAAACACTGCTCATGATATTGTATATAGTGATAAAACTCATTAACTGCGTAATGGCTTCATGCTCCCTGGTCTAAAATATAGAATATGCTCAATATTAAAAATTAAAATCAATGCATCAAAATTTAATGGCTAAATAAAGATATTAAAAAAGTAAGAGGCATTATTTGGTTCCATGTAAAATTGTCAGGGGATTCATGAAAATAACTGGCAAATTTTGACACAGGACAGAGCGTGAGGTAGAAACAAAATCTCAGGCAGACCAGATCACACGTTTGTGTTGTGTATTAACTGTGTAAGTACTCACCTAATTATACCCGCATCTCAGCTTGATTGAGCCATTAGCTCCTCCCCACTTGTTTCCCAGGATCACCTGAGGGAGTGATTCTGACTCTTAGATCAGTCTCAGGCTCCCTGCATTGACTTTGTTATCTGTTCATTGTAATATTTAAATTATTTCAAAAATTTTCTGGTTGGATTTCTGCCTAACTTAGCATATTTTGCTATGTATAATGCACACTTTTTTTTGCACCCAAATTTGTGAGGGTAAAATAAGGATGCATATCATCCATGGGTAGTACTAATTCCGTACACATATTATGTTTTTCATTCTGAAATAAGGGCCCTTGACATAAGTGACACCGTGTTATGAATTGTACTCTTTTGTTATGAGCTGTACTTCATTTTAAAAATGTATTGTGTTGTTAACTGCCCTGGGACCACTGAGACCACCAAAAACCTGAGTCTATCAGATTCCAGGAAACACCCACGTGTGCCCAACTTAACTTGCTTATCTAATCTTCTATGATTCGCTTGGCTAATCTCCCTCTCCCAGCTGGTTGTGGTTTTTGCCTTTAAATACTCTCCCCTGTGTTGTTAGGGGCGTGAGTTTTTTGGACATTAGTCCCGTCGTGGTCTCCAGCTTTGGGAATAAAGACTCCTAATTTGGCCTTTCTGAATGTGGTGAATTTATTCCTCACTGTCCAAACACAACAGTTCTTTTATTTATGCTTCTGAGTTAAGAGTGTAACTCCAGAAATCAATAACTATGTCTGTATGCAAAAGAATACCCTGAGGGAGTTCCCTGATGGTGTACTGGCTTAAGGCTTCGGCGTTGGCGCTGTCAGCGCTGCGGCCTGGGTTCGATTCCCAGTCAGGGAGCTACCCACATACCAAAAAGCAAAAAATAAAAAATAAAAAGAATACCCTGGAATATGATAATCGGGTTTTCTTAATATAAAAAAAATTTATACATAAAATGTCTTATACCTTGTATCTGTTCTTGTGTTTGGGATTATTTGTTATGTAAAATCTCTAGTATCAAAATATGTTAAAAAATAAATGCTAAAGTTCCTTTATAATACAAGAAACCAGTACCTAAATATAAACAAATAAAAATTTGAATTAAAACGATTTTTCCCCCTGAAAGTGTGGGGCAAAAAAAGTGGGTGCGCATTATACATGGGAGCACATCGTACCTGGCAAAATATGGTAGTGAGGCCTCTGTTGCTGTATGTTCTTAAAATATTTAATGTTGTGAGGGTGTCTTTACATAACTATATATAATGAAGTGTTGGTGGATTTACATGACTAATTTTTTATATTAATTTAAAACTAACTTCAAGGCTTCTTTTCTCATTCTTCAGGGAGTTATATGATGACTCATGGGAGTTGACTCATGAATTTTTGGTCACTTATCAGTCTTTTAAATCACACTACTGTACTCAAGACATAATAAAAACACACCATCTTTGAAAGTGGAAAAAGAAAATCTTTTATTCGCTACTCCCAAAGAGAAATATTAATTTAGTTTTTTTAAACTATACTTTTCCTTTTAAAGTTTATTTTACTTTACAATTACAAAGTAACATATGCTCATTTTATAACATATTTTTAAATAGGTAAAAGAGGAAAGAACTACCACATAGAATTTCACTGCCCTAGTGATAATCTCATTTGAAATTTTTGGTTCATTTATATAAAGTGACTTTTTTTCCTTTCTGCATACTATTTTTACTGAGCTGTACTCAGACATTGTAAAATGTATTTTTCCATATTATATAAATAATGTTTTAAAGAAATATGATATTCTCTTAAATAAATATATAATAATTTACATGTGCATTAAAAAATTGTTAGACATTTTAGACTAAAAACCCTGGAGCTATTTGAATTCTTCTTGTCCATCACCCATCACAGCTGATCTTCCAAGGAAGACCTGGTAATTCTTCCTCCACATGTCTGTGTTTATTCTTTCTTTATCATTCTCGTACTAGTTCAGAGCCTAATAATCATCTTCTAACTGGTTTCCATGTTCCAATACACCCTACATACCAACCAGGTGTTTAGCTCATGCCACCTGCTTGAAAACCTTACAGTAACTTGCCTTTACTTCTAGAACAAAATCCAAAATCTTTATCATGGCCCTGCGGGCCTTGCATAATTTTAATCCAACCTATCTTTTAGACCCGATTTTAGCAACTTTCCCACATCTATCTTTATCTCTGGCCAGATTGGTTCATTCGGTTTTCCACACTTGTACTTTGTATACTTTTCTACCATGTTGTTTCTTTTCTTAGGCTGTCCACATGTCTGCAATGTCTTTCCTTCCATTTCTGCCCAAATCTTACGCAGCCATCAAGGAATCCCCACAGGCAATCTGTTGGGAGTCTCAAAGGATTCCTTAATAAATCACATCTCTCTTGTATGCCCAGGTTATGGAAATTTGACAAATAAAGCGTAAATGTGGGGAGTTCCCTGATGGTGTAGTGGCTTAAGGCTTCGGCGCTGGCGCTGTCAGTGCTGCGGCCTGGGTTCGATTCCCAGTCAGGGAGTTACCCACATACCAAAAAGAAAAGAAAAGGAAAAAAAAAAAAAGGAGTAAATGTGGAGGCTGAGATATTGAAAACCTTGCAGTGGCTTTCCTGGTTGAGAAGGCTGGAGGACTAAATGCAGTGAGAGGTAGACCAGACTTCCCTTTCGAAATGACACAGTATCATTATTGTATGTCCCATTTAAAATAGGATGTTGGGTCAACCTAGGGAGAGGGCCAAATGGGCCTGACATCCAAACCACAGTAGAAAGCAGACAACTCACACACAAAGTCCTGAGCAGTGCTGCCGCTAGTCACTGCCAGGAGGAGCTGAAGGGACCTCTTGCTCTCTGCGGCCCCCACTCCCACGAGGAAGAAGGGCTGAGGCAAACGCTTCATTGGAAGGAAGCGCTGACTGAGAAAGATGGCTTTCACCATCTCACCATCTATGGTGAAGAACTGATACCAGCTTTTTACTCCCAAGTATCTCCCAAATCCACCCATGTCTCCCCTCCAATGTCATCATCTTTTACTGCCTGGATTAGTGTAATTGCCTCTAGCAGGTTTTTTGCATCCACTCTGAGCTCTGCAAGCAATCATTCCCCACCATGTGGTCAGAATAGTGTTTTTAACAAACAGGTGTGCTTGTCTCCCCTTTCTGAATCCCTTCAATAGATTCACATCGCTGTTGGGATCAAGTCCTCACCTGAGTGGTCTGGCTCTAGTCTCTCCTCGTTCTTCCCTCTTCCGTTTTATTTTCGTTCCACCTATGTGGGACATTTAACATTTTTTTCAGTTGCTACGCTTACTCCTACCTCAAGAACTTTGCATGCACTGTTCCCTTGGACTGTAATGACCACACCCATCTCCTTTCTTTCTACTTTTCTTTTTTCCTAGTTAACTGCTGCTCCTTTATAGATCTCAGATACCACATCCCTTCCATAGAAACCCCTCCTTTGTGCCCTCATAGCGTCCTCTAGTTCCTTCATTCAACTTACCTTGAGTTATCATTATATAGTTGTGTGATTCTTTGATTAATGTCTGTTTCCCTTATGGGTTCCCATAGGTCTATGGACCATGTCTGTTTTGTTCCCCAGCAATTAGCCCAGTATCCAGTCCTCAGAGACACTCAATAAATATATATGGAACAAAACAAAAGCCTGGCTCCACTTAACCTTCCTCTGGTAAGCAGAGGTTTTCTCTCCCTCCTCTGACATCTTAGGGCTCTTAAGACCCCCACCACTCGCTCACAGCGCATTTGTGGGCACCCTGCCTAGAAGTGTGGTTAACTGTATAGGCCTTGTCTCCCCAGCTAGTTGTGAGTGCCTGTGCGCCCAGGATCACAGCTTCCATGCAGCTGTAACTCTCCTAGGCCCAGCCCCATTTCCAGCGCTTTGACATGTACACAGTAACAATTTGTTCAAAGAATTAATAAAGATGTTGGCTTTTCTTTTTCTGTTGGTAGCACTGTCAGTGGCGATGGGAGGAAGTTATAATTCCCCGATGTTTGGATATGCAATTGAGACTTCATTTTATAGGTTAGAGCTAGGAAAAGATATTAAGATGTTGTCCTTTTATAACAAGAACATCCTCTCTGCCAATTTGCTTGGCAAAGCAAAGCCTTTTCTATAAACAGAGCAACTGGTTCTAATTTTATGCAAAAAAGGGGGGGCACTGTAACCAAAAAGCTGCATATTCACACAAAGGTGTGCTGTTTTTATTCTTTTGAATTCTATTTTTCTATTTGCCAATAATTGCGCACATTCCAACCACAACCATAACTGTCTCAACCTCCGACTTCTCACCCATCTTCGTAGTGGAAGATATGAGGCCAAGGCTATCAGAAGTATGGAATTAACAGGCCAGAACCAAGGATGTAGACAAACACTCGAATGACCAGAACTCTTTCCAGGACACACTGGGCAGGGCCTGCAGCGAAGGACAGAGATTCCTGGGCCAGATCAAGCATTTTTCTCTGAGGCATGGTTATGTGAGAAAGTACTGTGTCAAAGAAACACGCTAACATAGTCTGAGAGGACTCTGGGCTGTGAGGAAAGCAAATAACTATAGATCAGGAGTCAGGGAGCTGCCTGGTGGATTGAAGAGAGAATGGTGTGAGGAACAAAGTGCAGCGAGGGTGAGGCCCTTGGTTTAGGAAACCAAGTCCTTGAATGTGGACATGCGGTGGGTACCCCTTTCATTCAGGGCACGTTGCAGGAGGGCTGGGGCAGTTCCTCTGGGGTTCCAGGACAGACCACAAAGAGGGGACTTCTACCACATCCCTGCCTTTGAGATGCCTGTAGTTTGATTCTTCAAAGATGGTCAAACCCACAGCTGACTTTAAGGAAAAACACTAAGTCCCACCCGAGAAGGTACATGTCCGGAGGCATACGCCAAAGCCTGGGATGCTGGGTAAATGTGAAGAGAGTGTCAGAGCTTCTGCAAGAACAGGTGTGTACAACTGGAGGGGAGGTTAGGGGAAAAGTACCACATGTTAGACACTTCCTCCCTCCTCGTTAAACCTTCTGCCTTCCCTTGCTCTGTCTGCCCTCCTAGTCTTTCTACCGGGATCCCACCTCCTCCCAGGACCTTCACAATGGTGCTGGCTTTTGAGCTGGCTTCCAAGCCCTATCCCTTCACTTACTCTTAGCTGCTCACTCTGCGTCCTGGAGCCACGTCCTCCCCTGGCCCAACCAACTCCTGTCTGGATAAGGAGAGTGTACATGAAGAGCCTACTTGCCGATGATATTGAACTGCATACTGTTCGAAGGGAGTTAGACAGACACATTCACATCCCTTGGGAGTGTGTAAGCTAAAACAAAAGGGACGTAACAACTGATCACATACCAGAGAAAAAGGCAATGGAAAGACAAAGGTTGCGAAAATCAGCAGGTTGTCGTCACTGATGACACTTGCTCTGCACGATCTGCCTTATCCACAGGACGCCTCCAGCATCACCCCGAGGTGGATGATTCCTAAACCCCTGTCTGCAGGCGTACTGCATTTCTCAACGTTCAGTTAGAAACCTCTAACTGTGTCTGGTGCATCTCTGCCTAAATATCTCATTCATCAAGACGGGAATTTCCCAGACTGAACTCATGCTTTGTCCTACCCCGCCCGGCTTTCCCAGTTCTCTCCTTCTCAGTTGTTTTCTCTGCACCATGGATGTTGTTTTTGTATTTCACGGATTATAAACCCTGTTGCCACTCAAGCTCATGAATTTTCCCAGTTGCCTAGGCTTGGGCCTGTAGCATCAACATCATCTCCTGTTTCTTTTCCATTCCTTTCATCACATTTTCTACACGTGTCCTTGGTTTGATCTACAAATATTATGGTTGTCATTACGCGTTTTTTCCCCCTTTGAGAAAAAAGAATGATCTCATTTATTTATATAGCGAGAGCCAAAAGCCATTGAACTTAGGCAGTGCCACAAATTTGAAACTGGCCCGAGCTTAATCAAGGCTTACTAAAATGACTGAGACCTAAGTGGGTTGCTTAATGCTGTTCTCATTTATTGATTTGATGCATGCACAACATCCACATAATAAAAGACAGTTTGACTCTTTTACAGTGTTTTAGTAGACCCTCCTAAAGGTTAAATGGCATTTCTCATATATTTACCCTCATAGTGATAGGTATATCCACAATAGATTAATTCCTTGCACTCTTATCCCCCCCAATACCCCTGTTTGGGGGGCAGGGGGTTGGGGGATATTGTGCTGCTAGAACCTTTCTAAACAGCACTGAGAAGTCACATGCTAAATTCAATATTTGCATTTTAAATCAGAGAGCTAACTAGAAGAGGAAAGGGACTGAAGGTGTTCCATTTCTCTGCAGAGGAGGGAAGAATCTCAGGTAAACAGAATTTGGAGAAAAAGGCAACCCAGGGGAGTAGAAGACAGATTAGTTTGTAGGCGATTTCCTGGAGAAGGAGATGACTTGAACTGAAAAATAGCCAGGGTAGCGAAGTGTACAAAAAAAAAAAAAAAAGAGCAACTGCCTGCACAAATACGTCAGTTATTTTTGGAGGATATCTGGGTATCTTTCTACCTTCCTGAACCCCGAGGTCAGCACTACCAGCCCTGGAAACATAAGTGCCGGCAGCACTAAGCAGGCTGAATTCATTCAAGGAGTCTCACGTAAAAGGCAAACAGAAGCAAGTGTTTCAGATATTTTCTGAACTTGGACGCTCTGCTTAGTGTAAAGCCTGACAAGAGAAGGGCTGAGATGCAAAATTACTGATAGCAGCTTCTAATAATAGAAAATTACAATATACTCAGTTCACAGAGCTTGTACTCTTACTACGCCTTAACACCAGCTTCACATGAATATTGCATTTATGACAGTATAAACTGTATAACAAATGATATACTTCCCTATGTATTTTAGAAGTGATTCTGAGCCCATGAGACATGCCATCCTTTGACTTTTGCTAAACTAATCTTCTATATATTTGGACAAAATTTATTCAGGTACCAGATTCTCTCATTTACTTCCCCCTTTCTTGTGCTTTTGGAAAACTCCCTAAAAGTCCATTTGGCTGTTTTTTATCACTTCTAAATTGGTGCAAATGTTTCCATTTTTTGTTAGAAAAGAAGCAGATGCATTTTTACACTCGTAAGTAAAAATGGCTTTGTTTTTAATAACTTTGGCATATACTAAATTTGGTTGTAGATGAGGAATAAGACCTTATTCAAAGAAAGCACTTTTGAGGATTTATATTTGCGAATGTTTAAAATTTTTCTTTCTGCACAGACCCAGGGCTGTCTACTATTTTTATTTAAATATGTTACTGTCCTTTTGCCTGTGTTCACTGTAAACATGACTCAGTGATGACTTGCTTCTGTAAACAAGATTTGGGAAGTATGTTATCTGAGTTGATAGGAATTTTTAAAAATAATCAGGTTCTAGGAAGTACGCAATGGTCCTTTCTGATGTGAATTAGGGCTAACGGAAAAGAAAGGCAAAGGCCACCTGAAGTTTTGAAAAGTTGAATTACAGAATACTTTGTTGGTAAGAGACAATCAGTTTGATCTCTCAATAAATACACAGAAGCTTAAACTGATAACTATCCGTGTTGTCAAACTCAGGACTTCTAGTTGAGGAGCACTGACGACATTAACTGGATACTTTCTATCACCCCCACATAGCTTCAAGGTGGGTGGAGGTTGAGGCAAGCCTTTCCAGAGCTGGGACTTCTCTCCGAGTCTGTTTATATTACTACTGCCCCACCTTGGTGGGAAACACAGTTGTGCCCTGACGATGCCAGATCAGGTTTCCGAATATGGGAAGGGCTTCCCTCTGCAGGAGCCCAGGCTGTTAGGCAGCTCTCAGGCACAGTCCCAGAATACCTCGCCTCTAGAGGACCAGAGCCCATGGAAGAGAGGACCAGGAGTGGGCCCCCCATGTGTGAAGAAGAGACCTTGAGAGACCTTGAACACCAGAGTACTTCCTGTCCCTGGAGAGCTGATGGAGGTGCTACTACCACCTCATTAGGAAACTGATTTCATTCACAACAGCTTTTACTTTTAGCAAATGTATCATGTTATTGAGCAAATCCAGCTAATAAGCTATATTGCATTCCACACCACTCATACTATATCTTCAGATTGTGTATATCTTTTTAAAATCAAACTCTACCATGACCTTGGAGTCCATTATAAAATTCCCAGAGTTTAAATAAAATTTTTAAAATCAAAGTTGATATTAGGTTAATGTCCCCCTAGCTTACTTTTGTATACTTTAAGATAAGGTGTATATTAGCTCTATTATATTTTTTGTTTTGCACTTCTAATCTGTTAATCTCAGCTATCAAGATAATATTGAATCCTAGCACTTTCTAATGCTAGAAGGAAATCCACATGTACTGAAGCTCTCAGCTCCTGGGTATTTTACTTCTGTTATGGAGTTTAATTCTCACAAAGCCTCGCTCCGGTATTCTCATTTTACTGAGACTCAGAGAAGGAAACTGAAGCTCACAGGAGCTCCTGCTGCTGGTGAGTGGGGGAGTGAACACCCATGTGGCACCCTTCAATATGTCAACAGTCCCTTATGACATGCGGTCAATTATCAACTGGGTGAACTGGCCTTCCATGTTTCCCCTGGAAGGCTGACAGAACTATTAAATGGACAGGATTAAGGATAGACGCTTCACAGCCCCCCGGGGACCATTCTGCAGTCTCATGCAGGGCCAACCAACCTCTCTGGTTGTTTTATCAACAATGGAGCCTGCTACCTGCCCATGGATGTCACAATACACAATACACAATACACAGACTTCTCCTATTTTTAAAAAAATTCATCGTTACGGAAGGTCCAAGATGGCAGAGGAGGCACAGCTAACTAATGTGAAGGGCAATTTTCTACTTACTTTAATGACTTTAAAGGTACAAATCTTACCCTTAGACTCAACTAGTCATCAGATCTTAAAATAAACAGGAATATTGCCTCATCTTCAAAAAAATTCAATCTTTAAAAGAAATCTTTAAAGGTAACCGCAGTTAGTTTGGTTGTATCTTTCACTTGTTGCTTTCCTCCATGCTTGCCGTCTGTGACTCGTCAGTTGGGGGGTTTTGCTGGGGATCAGAATTAAACGAATTCCAGTCTACATTCTTCTTCCTTCATTGAAATTTAGCACATTGGGTTGCTACCTTTTTTAAGTTTGTACACTATTATTGAGAATGGCTCAGATTACATTCTTCTGGTACCATGGGATATGTACGGATTTCATGTTGCTTTGAAGGTCAAGTGACAAAGTTTTTATATTAGAAGTGTCTCTGCTATTCCTGGTTTCATCACAAAGACATCTTTCTCTTGTAATGCTATTTTAACACCCAATTTTTACTGGCTTCAGTGTTTGTTACCTATAAGCGGAATCAAAGTACTTCCCTCCTTAGGCCTTTTCGTCACAGTCATTGGGAACTGAAATGAGTGTTCACTGTCCCTCCGATCCACAAGGCCTTCGAAGCTGAGACAAGTTTGAGTACAAGGGCAGGCTTACAGTTCTAGTATTTAATCTAAAGCATACAGGGGTGATTTTTCTTCAGGCTTTCTTGTCACGTGAGCGTGTATAAAGGGCAAGTGAAAGGAAACAGTGAAGGGCTGGTGTTTTGAATTCCACATTTTTTGAGGGTTAAGTGCTGCTCAGTCCCATCGGCTGGTGGGGAGCTGCCACCTAGGGACTGGCTTGCTCAGCTGGATTCACTTACGGCGCCATAACCACTTATCTGCCCCCTCACTTCGGCACCCTCTGCCCCACATTCCTGACAGCACTTAGCTTGACCTAATGGACAGAATGTGATTCCCAAGGAACACTGCATCGTAAATCCAACG
The DNA here is from genome assembly GCA_004026885.1 of Lyroderma lyra. Lineage (NCBI taxonomy): Eukaryota > Metazoa > Chordata > Mammalia > Chiroptera > Megadermatidae > Lyroderma > Lyroderma lyra. Next base: position 19,003 of record PVJL010000638.1, on the reverse strand, counting down.
CACCTACCATACATTAATGTCTGCCGCGGGCCTGGAACCGACAATGTGTTCATTCCAGAGTCTTCCATTTTGAGATAAAGCAGGTGCCCTGGCCGGGAATTTGAACAGCTTTCGAGCAAATCCACAGTCATCTTTTCTGTTTCTAGGTATGGATCGTGGTAACCCTGCTCAGCTAAGAGGGCTGACCCTTGGCAGGATGAGTGGGTGGCTTATTTGTAGATGTGAAACCTTCTTGCCTTTGTGTCATCTGTCACAGTCACCGAGAAGCCTTGACCAATAGAGGAAAGCATGTGAGCTGCACTGAATGGTGATATCTACTGTCCAGTCACAGGACAGTTCTTCTTAGAGTCAGATGTCTGTTCACTCAGTGTACTGAGCCACTGAGATGAGCAAGGCTCTGCTCTAGGCTCTGTAGAGAACATTTTCTACATACGTGATGGGCTCCAAGGGCATGTGGCAGCGTAGGGGACTTTGAGTGTCGCGCTTTGCGTTCGGCCGTGTGCTATTTATGCCCCCCACCTCTTCTGTAGAGCAGTAGTCTCTCCTCAGTGTCTAGCTCCTGGGCTACAGATTGTTTCCCTGAGAGGCCTGCCTTGAACACCTAATCTGAAGTAGTCACCTCTCTCCTCCCTCTGTCACAGCACCTTCTTATCTACTTCACGGCGCAGATCACAATTTGTAATTAGACGTTGGTTTGCCTGCATGTGTATTTCCTGTCTTATTTTTATCTCAGGAACCTTCTGTCTTATTTTTCTTTCTTTCTTTCTACTATATCCCCAACGCATAGCACATAATGCCTAATTGGTAATAAATATTAAATTAATAAATGAATCCATCATTAAGTGCTAGCCCTATTTAAATCCAATGATGAGAATCCTTATTTTTTTAAAGTTTCCTATTTATTTGTTATAAAATTGCAAAAAATTTATAATAATATTTTATTGGTCATACTTTTGGGAAAAGTTGCTCAAACCTGAAGTGCAATATTTACCTATAAGCCTAATATTTTTGCAGAGATGGTGGTATTTATTAGACAAACACATTGCCTTAAATCCTGACATGTTTGCTCCTGGTGCAGCTTGTCCAATATTATCAGACTGACCTCTCAGTTGGCAAGACCTGTGGTCTCTAGAGTAAGTGAATGTTTATATTGAGGGTGGGAGAGGGAGGGAGCAAAATCATTCGAGGAGTTTTAGAAGAAAATATTAGAATTTCTGTTTATAATTCTCTTATTTTAGATAAGAAAGAAATTAAGCTTCATGAACATTTAATTATGTTTTGACAGTAGTTCATATATAAATTTATACATTAACATACATATATTAGGGGTACATGTTTACATTTTTTTACTGATAGGGAGTGTCAATTTAAAAAGCAGGGAAGCTGCTAGAATAGGATATCATGTAAATGTAAGTTTTTTAAAAGTAGGGATCATGGCTAATACTTCTTGGCATTCCTCAGTGGGCCTAGCATAGTGATTGGAAATCACAAATAGGAGATTGACAGTTGTTTGCTTGATTAATGGGATCAAAGATCACAGGAGCTGCTCAATTCAGGACAATTAACTTTCCCCTGGAAAACATGAAATCAACAGTTTGTACCTCTGGCCCATCTGTAGTTCACCACAACGTGACTTTATCAACAATCCGTTAGAAGAAAACAGCTCAAATAAGTCCCATTGACAGCGAGTCAGTAGGATTATTTTAGTATATGCAGAGCAGAAGATTTCATATTTGCTGTAAGATTCTCTCTGAAGGGTTCATGAATCAGAGAAACTGTGTCAGTCCCCTGGTGGAAGCATGAACCCACTTAAGTTGGCAACAGGAATGTTGGACGGTCTCAGAAGCACAGACCATTATGTGATGGAAACTTACACACTTTGCTTACGTAACTTCCTGGTTGTGTGGAACTCTCTGCCTCTTTTGAATGACTCTACTCCTTATTTTGGCTTGAACCTCTGCTCTTCCATAACTTCTGTTCACGGGTCTTGGTGCTTCCAAAGCCCCAAACAAGCCCAACTGTCCTCCACACAAATGTTGGTCCCAAGGGCTAGAGGAGAGTTTCTTGGGTCTCTGATAGGTTTTTCTGCTGCAGGTGAGACATCCTTAGGCTTTTCAAGCTTTTCCCACATGTCCTGGTATTCACTCAGCATGCATCCTAGTTCGACACCTTGAAATGAGGTCCCATTTGTCAGCATCCCCTGGAGTGTGGCACCTGGAACTATATGTAATTATCAACACTTGGCCCAGTGAACATAGGCCAGGCATGCCCTCCTTGCTCTGAACACAGGGTTTCCATGAAGGAGATGAGCACGGGGTTGGTTCTTCTTGCAGACACGTGTCACTGAAGACTCACATGTACCCTTCAGATTAGGAAATCCCCTCTCTCCCTACCATAAGCAAAAGGGAGTGATGGATCTTTTTTCCATGTGCTTTCCCCAAACCACAATTTAGAATTTTCATGGTACTGTGGACTTTAGAAGGGGAAAATATGCTATAAATGCAGAGCACCAGCTATTGGCAGCACACAGTTCACTTCTGATCCTTAACCAATGAGTGTGCAGACTGATTTCTGTTGATAGCCAGAGCGTACATTTCCTTTTGCATTCTTCTCTTTTATCTTTAATATTATCTTACATGTGCATTTTGATGTATCCACAGAATCTGTAAACTCAATTTCTTGTAATAGCAACATAACATTCCATTGTCTTAATGTACCATAGTTTACATAACACTTTCCCAATTTGGGCCGAGAGTCACATCCCATTTTTCCACTGTTATGAATGATGTTACCATAAACATCTTTGTGCTATTTGCTTCCTTTTCTCTTTTGCATATTTCCATGGGGTGCATTCCAAAAGTGGGATGATTGGGTCAAAGTGTATCAACAGTTTTATCATTTTTTTGTATATGGTCAGACTGATCTCAGGAAGGGAGGAATACTTTGTGAAAGTGCCAAATAAAACAATGGGGCCTGGAGAAATGGTAGCTTCACTGGAAAAGCTGGGCCTGCGAGTTACCTCAGATTCCCTTCCAGTCCTCTACTCTTCGTTCCAGTGGTCTAAATGTGAGACCAGCAGCTTCAGTAAACATCTCTGTGTTACCCAGAAGTGCATCTTGCTGCTTGTCGAGGAGAGGATTTTTATTTCTTAAGAGGAGGTTCTCCCAGTTTTGGTGCCTTCTAGCTGTGTGCCCTTAGACAGGTCGCTTAACCTCTCTGAGCCTGATTCCTTCCTCAATTGTGCATGAGACTAAATGACAGTCCCTACTCAGAGGGTTGGGAGAAGAGATTTGTACAGCACTGGGCTGTCGTTATTACCTATGAGTCACTTAATGTTGAGGGCACCATGTGCTTTTACCTCTCCTTTGTACGGCCAGGGTCCAGCCCTGTTTGTGACCTGTAGTTGCAGGCAATGAATGTCTGTTGCAGAACTCATGGATTGCCTTCACCCATGATCTTGCTTTACAGTGTTAAGGAACTGGAAAAACATAATAGAAAAGCTTATGAAGTGCTATGTCTTTAATGCATGAAGAAAGGCCTTCACTTGAATGCTTGTAGGACGTGCAAGGTTTGAGGCCTGTGTTTTGGTTGACTCACCAAGTCTCGTATGTTGCTGCAGGAAGAACATCTCCAGTTTCTCAACACCCTCATAGATGAGATGGGCCAGAAGCTTAAGGGGAGAGGTCAGAGAAAGCTTCGTTTCGGAGGAAGGCACTCACAGGAAAGGCCCTGGGGCTCCGGGGCTCCAGGGCTCCAGGACATTTGCAGTATGCTACAATTTCTGAGAGGGGCTGGGAGGATGTGTTCAAGACCCACATCACATCTCTCCAGTCTCCTAATACTGGAGAAGGAGCCAGAGATGTGAAAGGACGCTGGTGTAGGTGGCCCACTTCCCCTTCGCAGAAGTTTCTTCCATTCTCTGATATTCTAGGTTAACGATGGCTACAAATTCTTACAATTTCTCCCATTGAGAGGCGAAGTCTAATGCCCCTTTGTGTATAGCAGTGCTGGCTTAAGTGAAACTTCCTCAGTTAAGTGCCATCCTGGGACTTCTGAGGTGAAGACATTAAGAAGCTTTGCAGCTTCCTCCCAGGTGTCTTAGTTTATTTCCCACTTTTCCTGAGCCACCATGTAAGAGGTCGGCTACCCTTAGACAGGCCATGCTACAGAGGCCACATGAGCATACTCTGGTCAGCAGTTCCAGCCAAGCCCACCTGGACTCTAAGCATGAGAGTGGAGCCATGCTGGACCCTTCAGATGACCACCACTGATGGACCTCAGCTGGTGCCACATGGCACAGAAAAATTGTCCTGTTGAACTTCCCTGAATTCCTGACCCACCAAGTCATGAGATAGAATATTGTTTTAACCCACTGAGTTCTGGAGCAATTTATTACACAGCAGTAGGTAAGGGAACCCCAGAGCTACCTGAGCTGTGCTGAGCTCTGCTCTGCTTGGTTCTCTTCCCTCCGCTCCACTTAGCAGAACCAACACTGGGATTTGTGATCTCACTTCCAACTGTTAGGACTAAATATCAGAGGCTGGGCAGAAGTCATGGATGCCAGTCATTCCACTTGACAGGATTCCCCAGATATGTTTTTGGACTCTAGTCTATTATTTATGAACGCTTGTTGAATTTTACAGTCAGATAAGGCAGGAAGAGTCAGCTGTGTTCCAGAACCCAGCTAAATGGACTTTTCTGCTCTGTATAGAGAGGAAATGACACATCAAAATTCTCTGGAGCACCTCCTGTTAACTTGGTTCCCCACCCCCACCCCCGCAGTTCTGTGTGGAGTGACTCAGTGAACAGCACTGGTCTGAGAGTCTCCAATCCTAAATGTGGGCCTATTTAGAGCACCCAGTTTTGGGGGGCAGTCAGTATGCCTTTTTGACTTTTCTCATCTCTCTTCAGGTCACCCAGGAGATTTTGCTTACATTTATTTTATTTGAATTTATTTACATGCTTCAGAAGGTTAAAAATGTATCTTCCCTTGCTGATGTTTCCATGTACCACATGATGACTATTAACAGGGCCCAGACACACAGGAGAATCCAAAATAATGAAACAATTGACACTTCAGTTTTCAGGGTCACCAACACATGCCAATTATTTGTTTGTTTTTGCTTTTTGGTATGTGGGTAGCTCCCTGACTGGGGATCGAACCCAGGTCGCAGCGCTGACAGCGCCAGCGCCGAAGCCTTAAGCCACTACACCATCAGGGAACTCCCATCCACATGCCAATTATTAACTAAGAAATTAATCATTATTGGCCCAGCCATCTTGTCAGGCCATATTGTTCCTCACACAATGGAGCTGGTTAGCTTCTGGCCTTCCATCACTTACCTAGCAACCTTGTTTCCCTGTGCTGTGTATTTTTAAGTCAATTCTTTTATTTCCATTTACTTCTATGGGTGTGTTAGTGCCCACTAGAGACATCAAACCTCATGTCTTATCTTGACCTTCAACTCTGCCAAGCAGATTCTCAAAGGTCATCATTTCTATATTGATTCATTTCTTCATTCATTTTTTTTCACCCATGCAATTATTTACTTATTTAATAAGCATTAAATATGCCAGACACTGTGCTAGGCATCTGAGAAAGAAGATGAAGAACACGTGGCTCTTCATCCTCTACAAGGAGGGGGGGCTCACTGTACTTAGTAGATGCTCAATAAACAGTTACTGAGTAAGTGACCTTTCTCTGAGAGGACATGCTGGGAGGTCTTGTTGGGGAAACTGAGGCTCAGGATAAGTAATGAGCACAAAGCTGGATGATAATGAAGCAAGAAGGAACCAAGGAGTGTCTACCTCTACATTGTGAGCACATCACTTTACTTTTATTTTTCTCTTGCTCTGTTCGTACTGGTTCTCCTACTGCATTAGTCATACATTAAGTCAAAGTTTGAGGCTTCAAATTTTGTACTAAAAAATCCTCTCCTGGGTTCTACCACACTATGTCTCCCTGCTTCAAGGCAATGTTTATTGGAGGATCTCATTGTCAATAATAGAGCATTCTCTATCACTCTGTGATAGAAAAGAGCAACAGAAACAAGATAGCTCAGGAGCAATTTTAATCCACAAAAGATGCCAAAGCCCCTCTCAGAGGGCAATCCTCATTTTTGTAACTAGAGAGTTAGTGGGCACTGAAATCTTGCTCATGGGTACTGTTGTGTAAGGAGCCTGGAAGTCCTAAAGCCCAGGGCACAATAGCACTGTGAACAGATCTTGGAGACCTTTGAGCTAAAGAATAGTCTGAAACCAGCTGATTCAGTAGCATTAAGGGCATTGCTGTTAGCTTTACCCCTCATCCTACCTCCTATTTTAACATTGCCTATAATCCTTTCTTTACAGCTCTTTCTCTTTTCTATTCTGAGCATAGACATGGCCAAATCAAGGCCCGGGTTCCATAAGACAGGAGGATGCTTGGTCCACACCCAGGCAAATAGAATTGGGCAGTAATTGAAGCGATTCCCAGAGGCAGTTACTTAAGAAGGCTTACATGTCAAACATTTATCATGACTCACTTTCAAACTGTGGTTTGACTGCCAAGGAAGCAGGAAGTTATGTACAACTCTCAAGTGGCAGATGGGAAAGTTCCCTGAATTTCAGAATAGAGACTGGGGGCCCTATCTAGCAGCCCTGCTGGATGCTCAGCCTGAGTGAGTGGAGGTGATCCTGGGTCTAATTATATATATATATATTTTTATTTATTTATTTATTTATTTATTTATTTTTTAATATGGGTAGTTCCCTGACTGGGAACCAAACCCAGGCCGCAGTGTTGACAGTGCCAAAGCCTAGCCACTACACCACCAGGGAACTCCCCCTGGGTCTAGTTTAAATAGACTTTGAACTTGGCTTGCCTTTGCCCATATCCCTGGCTCCTCTTTCAAGAAGAACTCAAACTTCCTTCCAGCTTGCATTCCTGGTCGTACCTCTGCATTGACAGCAGAGCGTTAGGATGGAAAACAGCATCACTGGCCCAGTCTATGCTGATGCTCAATCTCTCACAGATCACTGAAGCTTCCATTTGTTCTTTTGTCCTCTCTTTTGCTTATGGTGACTACCAGCTGCCAAGAGCTCCCTCTCAAACTGTTCTCCACCTGATGTTTTTTACCCCATACTACCACTCCCCAGAGCACACAAATGGCATCTTGCTGCAGCAATACTGTGAATCATCACAAATTGGTCCAAACCAAGTTGACTAAAAACATCTTGGACTTAGGGAATAAAAAGAGCTGGTGCCTAAGAAAAAGTCATGTTTTTAGTGAGAAAAAAAAAAGCAAAAAGAAAAAAAAATTGTATAACATAGCATAAACTTAGACTTAAGAAGTTACTTTGAAGAAATAACAATCCAGAATGTGTATGTGTCTAACAACAGACAATCCAAATATATAATGAGAAACTGATAGAACTTCAAGGAGATGAATCCACTGTTTCAGTTGAAGACTTCAACACCCCTCTATCAGAAATGGATAGATCCAGCAGGCAGAAAATCAGTAAGAACATAGTTGAACTCAACAGTACCATCAATCATTAATTCTGGGTTATAATTGACATCTATAGATTACTTCAACAACAGTGGAATACATATTTTTCTCAGGCTCACATAGAGCATTTACCAAGATAGACCACATTCTGTGCCGTAAAACACATTTTAACAAATGTAAAAGCATAGAAATAGAAATGTCCTCAGATCACAATGGAATTAAACTAGAAATCAGAAATATAAAAATAGCTGGAAAATCCTAAAACACTTGAATATTAATCAGTACACTCTAAAATAACACATGGTTCAAAGAAGAAATCTCAAAAGAAATTTAAAAATATTTGAAACTAAATGGAAATAAAAGTAGAATTTATTAAATATGTGGGATGCAATGAAAGTAGTACTTAGAGGGAAATTTATAACATTGAATGTATATATTAGAAAAGAAGAAAGAACTAAAAGCAATAAGCTAAGCCTCACCTTAGGAAACTAAACAAAGAAGAGCAAATTAAATCCAAAGTAAGGAGAAACTAAATAAAAATTAGAGCAGAAATAAATGATATTAAAACCCAGAAATTAATAGAAGAAATCAACGAAACCAAAAGATTGTTCTTTGAAAATACCAATAAAATCAATGAATCTCTAACTAGGCTAACTAAGGAAAAAAGAGATAAGAAACAAGTGACTAACATCAGAAATGAAAGAAGGGACATGACATCACTACAGATATCATGGACATAAAAAGGATAATAAAGGAATACTGTGAATTACTCTATGCCCACAAAGTTGATAACCTAGATGAAATGGACCAATTAATTCCTTGAAAGACACAATCTGCCAAAATTCACACAAGAAGAAATAGACAATTGGAATAGACTTATATGTATTACAAATTTGAATCAACAATTAACTTTCCAAAACAGAAGTACCAGGTCCATATGGATTCACTGGGGAATTCTACCAAACATTTAAGAAAAAAATTATACCAATTATCTAAAATTTCTTCCAGAAGATATTATAGAAGCAGAGGGAATACTCCATAACTCATTCTATGATTCCAGCATTATCCTAATACCAAAACCAGACAAAGACATTACAGAAAAACTACAGACTAATATTCCTTACTCACACAGATGCAAAAATCCTCAACAAAATGTTGGCAAATCAAATCCAACAATATATAAAAAGAACTATACACTGCAACTAAGGGAGATTTATCCCAGGTATGCAAGATGCATTCAATTAATGTAATCCATCATATCAACAGACTAAATAAAAAATCACATGATTATATCAATAGATGCAGAAGAAGCACTTGACAAAGTCCAACACCCATGTATGACAAAAACTTTCAGTAAACTAGGAATAAAGGAAGAATTTTTTCAACTTGATAAAGAACAACTACTGAAAACCTATGACTAACATATTTAATGCTAAGGAACTACATGCTTTCTTGGCTAAAATTCGAAAAAAAGCAAGGATATTTGCTTTCTCACTCTTTTTCAACATTGTATTGCAAATTGTAGCTAATGTAATAAGACAAAAAAGGGATTGGGAAGAGTCAAATAAAACTGTGTGTTTGCAGCTGACATGATTGTCTATGTACGAAATCCTAAAATATTGATCAAAAGAGCCTCCTGGAACTCGTATATGGTTATAATAAGGTTGCTGGATACATTGGTATATAAAAGTCTTTCCCAAAAACTAGTAATGAACAAGTTGAATTTGAAAATAAAAGTTAACACTACTTAATAATAAAAGACTTAGGTATAAATCTAACAAAATGTAAAGGAGATCTATATGAGGAAAACTACAACAATCTGGTGAAAGAAATCAAAGAAGAACTGAATAAATGGAGAAATATTCCATATTCATGGATAGGGAGACTTAATATTGTCAAAATATCAATTCTTCCCAACTTGATTTACAGATTCAATGCAATCCCAATCAAAATCCCAGCAAGTTATTTTGCGGATGTCAACAAACTGATTCTAAAGTTTAAATGGAGTGGCAAAAGACCAAGCATAACCAACACAGTATTGAAGGAGAAGAACAAAGTTGGAGGACTGACACTATATGACTTGAAGACAGTAATCAATCAAGACAATGTGGTATCGGTAAAAGAACAGACAATTATATCAATAGGACAGAATAAAGAACCCAGAAACAGACCCAGTAAGTGTACCCAACTGATTTTTGACTAAGGAGCAAAGGCAATACAATAGAGAAAAGATGGTCTCTTCAACAAATTGTCCTGCAACCACTGGTCATTCACATAGAAAAAAAAGAATGTAGACACACGTCTTATACACAAAAATTAAGTCAAAAGGGAACATAAACCTAAATGTAAATGCAAAACTATAAAAATCCTAGAAGATGACATGGGAGAAAATCTTGATGACCTTGGTTATGGCAATGATTTTTTAAATATAACATCAAAGGCATAATGAGAGAAATTGTTGATAAGCTGGACTTCATTGAAATTAAAAATATCTGCTCTGCAAAAGGACTGTCAAGAGAATGAGAAGACAAGCCACAGAATGGTATAAAATATGTCCAAAAGACATTTGATAAAAGGACTGTTATCCAGAATATATAAAGAACACTTAAAACTCAACAATAAGAAAACAAACAACCCAATTAAACTATGAGCAAAATTTCTGAACAGACAACTCACCAAAGAACATATGCAGTTGGAAAATGAGCATATGAGAAGATGCTCAACATCGTATCACCACACACTTAACAGAATAGCAAAAATCAAAAACATTGACACCATCAAATGCTGGTGAGGATGCAGGGCAATAGGAACTCTCATTCACTGCTGGTGGGAATGCAAAATGGTACAACCACTTTGGAAGACCATCTGGCAGTTTCTTACAAAATTAAATAGCATACTCTTACTGTGCAACACAGTGATGATGTTCCTTGGTATTTACCGAAATGAGTTGAAAATTGCTGTCCACACAAAAACCTGCATATGGATGTTTATAGCAACTTTATTCACAATTGCAAAAATTCGAAGCAACCAAGATGCCCTTCAGTAGATGAATGGTAAACTGTGGTGCTTCCAGACAGTGGACTATTATTCACTATTAAAACGGTGTGAGCCAGCAAGCCACGAAAACCTTAAATGCACACTGCTAAATGAAAAAAAACTAACCCAAATAGTCTACACGCTATATGATTCCAACTATACAACGTTCTGGAATAGGCAATACTATGGAGACAGTAAGAAGCTCAGGGGTGGGGGGAGGGAGGAATTAATAGGCAGAGTGCAGAGAATTTTTAGAGTGATGACACTATTCTGCATGTCGCTATAATACTGGAGTCATGTTGTCATAAATTTGTCAACACCCACAGAGCGTACAAGAGTGAACCCTAATGTGAACTGTGGACTTCAGGTGATCATGATGTATCAATGCGGGTGCATGGATTGTATCAAATATACCACTATGATGCAGGATGTCAATAGTGGGGGTAGGGAGAATACAGGAAATCTCTTTGCTGTGAAAATAAAACTGCTGTTAAAAATAAAGTCACTCAAAAACAAACAAACAAATAAAAACAAACAAAATACCCCCCAAAATAAAAAAAAGGGCAGTACATAAAAAAGACATAAAAATAACATAGACTGGAGAAAAGGACACAAACATGCAATCAGTGACTATCTCTGGATGGTGGAATCATTGACTGTTTTCATTTTATATTTTTTATTTTGTCTTTCCAATTTTCTATACAGAATTATCTACTTAGACCATCAGAAAGATAACACTATTTATTTGTAAGTAAGAGGAAATGAAAGAGCATAGACTTTGAAGGCACAACTGAATTCAGTTTAGCCTCCACCCTTTACTAGTTCATATATGACACTTACATTGCAAACCTCAGTTTCTGCACCTGTAAAGGAGGATAACAAAACCTACCCACAGAGATGTGTGTGTGTGTGCGTGTGTGCGTGTGTGTGCGCGTGTGTGTAGATAAAACTACAAGAAATAGGAGTGTGTAAGGCACCTACTGGATGCTCACTATGGATTAACTTCTGAGTCCTTTAAGAATATTTGGGGTTCACGGGTTCCCAGGAGATTTTGCTGGGCACACACAAGGCCTTTTGTTCATCCTTTGCCTTTTCCCATCCCGGCATTCATGTTGAAACAACCCACCAGGCCTAGGGCAGCCCACCCTCACATCTAGCAAGCCCCTCCGTCTTGGAGGAGAGAAGGGATCCCCAGAGAGGAAGCTGTAGTAAACATTTCTACTTTGAAAACCCCAGAAAGTGCAAGGCTGTGGAACTGGCCGATTCCTGTTGTGTTTGCTCCCTCTGTCATCCTGTCCCTGCCTGAGGGAGAAGCCAAGGGTGAGTGTCACCAGAAAATAGCTTCAGGGCCAGAGTCTCTTGTGATGAGGCTTTGGATACTGAACAGGCTTTTGACAGACAAGGAGGAGACTGTTGCAGGCATGGGGCAGCAGGGAAGAGTGCCCAGAGCCCCAAGGCGGACGGGAACAAAGAACTTAGTCTCCCAGCAAGTTTGGGCCGATCGGGCGGAATTGGGGGAGTCATGAGATGGGAAAACAAGCTGGTCCCCTCCAGCTAAGAGGGAGGTATGGAATGTGAAAGGAAGGTGCCCAGACTGTAATGAAGGGACTTTGGTTCTCACTCACATTCTGTTCCATTCTGAAGCATTCTAAACATGGGAAGAACAAAGCCTGTTCGAAAGGATTGTTATCTGAGACCCGGGCAGGATGGAAGGCAAGGGGCAGGCGCCCAGGGAGGGGGTGATGGCTGACGGCTCAAGAGAGCATTCCAACCTGGAGATAAGTGAGGCAGAAGGTCAGGGATGATTTAGTGAAAGGATCCAGAACGGCTCCTTTCATTCCTGATGTGAGTTGAAATGAGATAAATGAGAGAGAACTTTCGATGTTACATGGGTCCTTTGGTCATGCTGGAATAGATCAGTTGTTGCCAGATTCCCATTAAAGACAAAGCCTCTTGCTGTAAATTTGAACCTCAGAAAACTCACCTATTCTTTTTTAACGTCCTCATTTTCTTTGGCAAGATGGGACTATAAAAGCTAGGAAAAATGTGAATTAAAACTACCAATGATTGTCCCATTACTGGGGCTGATCATGGCAGAAGTGCCACAATAGATGACAACAAAATTCTAAAGGCACCTTTGCATCGTAAACTTGACTCCCTTGTCTTGGTCACCTTACCTTCCGCCCGCCAGATTTCCCGTTGCCTCATGGGCTCTTCCCGTGCTTTTGGCTGGGTACAAGCCATTTCTTGGCATGGAGGGAAATGAGGGGGAATGGTGTAAATGTACCCTCAGCATCACCTACAACCTTCCATTGACCACATGAGAGTAAATAGAGGTAGGGGACTCATTGTCTTCTGCCAATGACCTTGTACTGCACTCTTGGAAAACAGACAAGTCTCTGACATTTTAAATGGATGGACCATGAGTCATGGAGGACACCACGGAGAGGCAGATGGGTCATTTCTGACCCCAATGCAAGCTTGTCCAATCTGTGCCCCGTGGGCCCCAGGCCGCCCAGGACGGCTCTGAATACAGCCCAATGCAAATTCGGAAACTTTCTTAAAGCAGTACGAAAAGTATGCACGGGGCTCTCCTTTAGCTCGTCAGCTATTGTTAGTGTCGGTGTACTTCACGTGCGGCCCACGACAGTCTTCCAGTGCGACCCAGGGAAGCCAGAAGGTTGGACAGCCTTGACCTAATGCCTCATTCTGTGCAGACTGTCCTTGACCTTCCAGGCTCACGAGATTAACTCTGGTTGTTTTGTAGGAGCGTGTGGGGCCTTTCTTTCCACTTCCTGTTTCCTCTGCTGTGAAGCCCTTCCCCCAGATCCCACATGGCTCTCTGCCTTTTCCCCTCACCTTCAGGATTTCACTCAAATGTCACCTTCACAGTAAAAGCGTTTGCCAGGGATTGAATGCTATCCTCACACAAGATGCCGAAGTCCAAACCCCCAGTACCCGTGAACGTGACTTTATTTGGAAATAAGGTGTTTGCAGATGATGTAGGTAAAATGCAGCTGTTCATTGGAGCGAGCCCCTGATTCTTACAGAAAGGGGAGATTTGGAGACAGAGACAGACATGGATGAAGGAAAGATGAGATGACGATGCATGCAGAGGATGGCCATCTACCAGCCAAGGAAGGCTTGAGGTTACCAGGTCCTTGGTGACAGACATGGGACCAATTTCCCCGTGCAGCCCTCAGGAAGAACAAACCCTGCCAACGCCTTGATTTCAGACTTCTGTGACACGGTACTGGTATCGAAGCCCCTTAGTGCGTGGTACTTGATTATAGCAGCCCCACAGAGCTGTGATACACTGTCCTGGACCTATACTACTTAAAATTGCACCCTTCTGTTCTCCAGAGGACTTATTACTGTCAAATACGCTATATACGGCTGTTCACCTCTTTCCTCACATACGTGTTTATAGTCTGCCTCCCTCCACTGCAATGGAAGCACCATAAGGCAGAGATTCTTGCAGATGCTCTTCATGTATATTCCCAGCACGTAGAATCAGTGCTGCCCTTTCACCCACCAAGCTGCAGGAGGCTTCCTCTGGCCCTGTCCCACTGCATCCGATGAAGAGTGTGTGGCCAAGTGGATGGACCACGTGGAACCCCCTTCCCCTGCTTCCAGAACCTGTACCAAAAACCCACGCTTTGCAATTATGTGCCCCCATAGCCTCAAGCCCACTTCTACAGTCCACACAGGCCCCTATCTCAAGTCCATTCTCTTTAGACTTCAGCCAAGGGGTGGGGAGGCAGCATAGACAGGCTAACTGGAGTACCCACCGCCTGCATGTGGCCCTTCCTGAGCTGGGATGCAGCCTCGGGGGTGAGATGAGAGGGGAGTGGGCCACAGGCCAAGATCTTCACGTGTCCTTCGCTTTGTGCCCCACAAAAGGCAGGGGATCAGGGTGAGTCAGAAGCACTTAGTGAGTATGAATAAATGAATAAATACAGGTGCGAGTTACTTTGATAAGCTGTTTCTTTTCCTTGAATCACATAGTTCTTGAGAGAGAACATCAGAACCTCAGTGATTCAGATGGAAAGCAGAGCATCCTCCGCGTGACCCCAGCTTCTGTAACTGTGAAGCAGACTGAGACGAGGCACCCCTAGCACCCAACTCCCTGCCCAACTTCTCTTCTGCCCTCACATTGGCCTATTTCGTTCTCCCCACTGGGGCTGGGGATAAAGGGACAGTGATCTCAATTCATACCAGACTGCTACTATTATATACAATGGGAGAGACTCCCCCCTCCCAAAATTTGCATTAAAAGAACTATAATGAAAGATTAATAACTTTACTAAAGGAATGAATTTCTAATGAGGAAATTTGGGGTGAGTGACAATCTGTGCCATCTAGAATAGGGCGAAGGAGGTTGGATTTTGTTGTCACCTGTCCTGCATGTGGTCCAAGTGGCTCTTGTCATTCAGGTCAAACCTGAATAGAAATGGCTTCTTTTATCCCTGAGCTGTTGGGCAGATGATTTTATTTTGGAGTCTCACCAACCTTGTTTGCCATTCCTCCTGTGAGGGGAATACTAACCATGACCGATCATGTGGGAATGGAAAAGAGAAAAAATCCCTGTTCGTAAATTGTGATATGTGTCCGGGAGATGAGAATACTAACCATGGCCACCTGATCCAAGAGCAGATATTATTTTACAGGAAGAAAATCCTTGAGATATCAGGCCCTGAAGATTCACTGTGGGTTCCCACAGAGCTTCTAGGGGCTGTGGGTTTGAGTGCTCAGAGCTGCATATACCCTGAGCACTACAAGGCCGGTGGCTGCCCAGCAGCTGTGAACAGTAGGATGTTTACCAACACAGCCCCGGGAGGGACAGGAGCCAGGTCTGCTGGATTTCAACAAGGGAAGTGCTCACACGAAGATGTCACGGGGCCCTCATCCAATGGAATGAGTGCAGGAGGAATGTATATGGACAGGGTAAACATCTCATATTTTTTTCTTCTTTTAGAAATGAAGACTTAAACCTGGATTAGTAATTTCTGATATTTTTGCAACTAAATTGCATTGAAGACAACTATTGAACTGTGTTGAAGACATAGTACCCATACCATTTATTGAGCAGTTATTATGTGCAAACTACTTTACATGTGCCATTCACTGCTCACAATGAACTACTGAAATGGGAAAGATAATTCTCATTTTAGACAATAGAAAACTAAATAAGACTTTATTTCTTTTTAAAAATAAAAGTGTAAAGAGGTCACCCAAGGACACACAACTAATCATGTAGGAAGTGACAGATCTATGTGACCACACAAGCTGTGCTATTTACCACTACATTATTCTGCTTTTCTGATGTGGTTGCTTTCTTACATTTCATTATTTCATTCTGCAAACGTATGTCCAGTGCCTGCTCTGTGCTGGGCGCTTCGCTGCATTCTAAGGACTACAGTGGTGAACAGAATTAGACCCAGTCCCTGACTCTTAGAGCAAATGCATAGTCTGGTGAGGAGACAAACCAGCAAATACCCACACACATAAAAATAAAGCTGCATATGTGGCAAATGTTATCAAAGGGAGACACAGGATACCATGCAAGCCTATAATATTTGATTTGCAAAATTTCTATACTGTTCTGTAGTTGTTTTACATGTATTAGTCTTGTTACTTTGGATAATAAAACTTTTTAGTTAGAACTGAAGTTAGACCTGAACTTGCATAGTGCTGGACACACAACCAATTCTCCAAAAAAATATACCTGCTGGGCATGGGGGAAAGTCTTTTCCATCTCTGCAATCCAAACATTTCTCACTAAAAATTCTAAAGTATAGAGACTGGTGTGCCAAATAACTGTTCAAATGCTTCCCATGCTTGGCGAATCAGAGCTGAGCATAGATTTCCTGGTACTTTGTGAGTCAGGTTTTTGAAGTGAGCTCACTCATTCCACCTCCCTTGGTGGCACCATTGTCCTCAGTTCCGCCCAACAGCAGCACAAAGAAAGGGATGAGCCTGGAACTGAGCTTCTTAGATAGATGACCGGGAGCCTGGATGCTCTGTTCTCACAGCGATGTATCAGAGCGCTCATCCTGTCACGTCTTAGTGCTCACTGAATCCATCCTTTCTTTTTACAGTCATGTTTAACGGCACTTACCACCTCCCAGCCTGTTAGATATGTCTCTGTATTGTTTGTCTCCTCTAACGGGAATGTAAACTTCCTGAGTCAGGATTGTTTGTTTGTTTTGTTTTCTTTTTGTGAACATTTTGTTGAAGTAAGGCAAAGATGCAGAGTGCACAAATCATAAGTAAACTATTATTTACTGGGCCACCTATAACAATAGGACACAGAGAGGACTTTGATCTAACAGGTTCCTCCCTATCTATTACACCTATTTTATATTAAAGTATAGTCATCTATGAGAATAGCTCCCTTCCTAGATGAAGTCCTCTATCTACATTCTTTTAGGCAGTTCGGGGGAGATCAAAGTTTCTTCTGGAGTCTTTTGTTGCTTAAAAATAACCAGCTTATTCAATAGTAATTGAGAAACTAAAAAATATTAAAAAGGAAAGAACAACTAGCTTAATTAAAATAATCAATATCCCCAAGAAGCATGTTTTGGGGTGACAAACTTGGCTCCCTTTCAGAAGGAATGTAGCCTCTTTAGCTCTGCAGAGTTTCTATGGTGTCAAGTTTTGGATGCATGGTGAACTCCCCCAGTGTAGATGGTCCAACTTCGTTAATATTTAATGTGCTCACACTTCATAGCAAAAATGGTATACAGTTCTTAATAGAACTATTGAATGTTAAAAGCTAAAATGGGTCTTCACTGATTATCACATTTAAACCCCGACTGTATGAGTTAGGAATCTTTTGGATGCAGATAACAGAAAATCTAACCCTAATTTGCACAATTAAAGGAATTTACTGGCTTGTATAACTAAGAAGTTTTTAAGTAAACTTTGATCCCAGGCTCAATAATTTCAACATTGGTCTAGTTAATTTTCACATCTTTCTCTGCCTTTCACAGTGTCTATTATATCTGAGTTCTCAGTTATCACGAGATTACAGGAACGTTGACGGACTTAAGATTTTGCATTCATGTCCAGGTAGAAAAGAGAATCTCTGTAAGTCACTTCCACGGAAGAGTAAGAAAGTTTCTTTCCTTTCAATCTCCAGCAAAGGTCATCTCATCTTGCATTTCACTGGCCTGGAGTGGGGTATTGGCCCATTTTTGACCAATCTCTGTGGCCAATAAGATCACAGGATGTAATGATTTTGTTTAAACCAAACAAGGCTTTCCCCTCGTGATGGTTAATTTGATGTGTCAACTTGACTGGGACATGGGGTTCCCAGATATCTGGTCAAACATTATTCTGGATGTGTCTGTGAGGGTGTTTCTGGATGAGGTTAATATCTGAATCGGTACACTGAGTAAAGCAGATTGCCCTCCCCAATGTGGCTGGGCCTCATCCAATCAGTTGGAGGCCTGCAGAAAACCAAAAGTGGGGGTCAGGAAGAATCTGTTTTCTCTCTGCCTGTGTTTGAACTGGGCATCAGTTTTCTCCTGTATGTGGACTGGAACTTAAACCATCAGTTCTCCAAATTTCAGGGGGCAAACTATGGGATTTCTCAGTCTCAATAATCAAATGAGCCAATTCTTTATATCTCTCTCCTCTCTCTCTCTCTCTCTCTCTCCCCCCTCCCCCCCACACCCCTCCTTACATATGGGGCCTGAATATATCATATATTCTGTTCCTCTGGAAGACCCTGACTGATACAACCCTGGAGCCAGGAGTAGGGTCAGATTTCCCCAAAGGGCACTGACCGCATGAGCAAGAAATGGATAACTGATGAAAATTATAACTCTGCTATGGAAAGGAGGGAAGGAGAAAAACTGGAAAGAGAAAAAGAGAAGCATGTGGTACACTTGAGTTTGTCCTGTCTTTGGTGGCAGAGCCCGCCTTAGGACTTACATCTCTACATTCCATACTGCCTCTTTTTATTTATTGCCTGGAATGGGCGACTCTCAGTGCTGGGTGCTGTGCTAAAAGAATGACCCAGAATGTGGAAAAACCAGAGGTTTACTGTGAGATAGAAGGCACCCACAAATAGCTAGAATGGAGGGTGTTATCTAACCCATGCCATCAAAGAGAAATAAGTTGGGTGCGCTTCCCATATAGGCACGGCTGCGGTCCTCCTTAGGAGCGTTGCGTACCACTTTCTGCACTGTGTACTGAGCATCCTTACCCCGTGGACTGTGGGTTTCACAGAAACAGCACATTGTGTAATCTTTCCTTAAAGTTTAACTTGTATCCCCCTTCTGGGGATCTACCCAAAGAACTTGAAAACCTTTGTCCGCAAAGACTTATGTACCCCAATGTTCATTGCAGCACTGTTCACAGTGGCCAAAACATGGAAACAACCAAAGGTCCCTGCAACAGATGACTGGATAAAGAAGCTGTGGTACATATACACAATGGAATATTACTCAGCTGTAAGAAAAGATGAA